>CAEGAF010040058.1:0-12819 GCA_903067075.1 Micropoecilia bifurca | reverse complement strand
TGTGTGTGTGTGTGTGTGTGTGTGTGTGTGTGTGTGTGTGTGCTCCCCCCACACTGTGTGTGTGTGTGTGTGTGTGTGTGTGTGTGTGTGTGTGTGTGTGTGTGTGTGTGTGTGTGTGTGTTTTCCCTGAGTTTAGCCTTGCAGGCTGTGGTTTGTAACCTGGCTGATCCTTCAGAGACGCTCGGCTGTATTTTCATGTTTTCACAGCTCAGAAACACGACGACTTTATTATTATCTGTGTTTAACTGGAGACAAAGTGCAGAAGCTGCAGGCAGAATAGAAACTGATCTGCAAAGATTCTGTTTTCTGGTTTCCTAAAACTTATTTAGACAAAGAGAGAAACATTCATGACTGAAAACTGAATGAATCCCAACCTGAAGCAGGAAGTGGCTTTGGACAGGAAGGAGACACCATATATGGTCAGGAACGAATCCTTAGGTTACATTTTTATTCTTGTGTAAATCTACAAACAACAGGTTTGAATAATTACTAAATGTTATTATGAAGACAATGATTAACAAAACTATCATTTAGATCCAAAGGACATCATTTAATTACCAGGAAATAAACAATATTTAGTCAAAGTCACTATTAAAATACCAACAGAGGCGGAAATAGCAGCAAAAATAACATAAATATGAAAAACAACTTTTCTCTAATTTAGTTTATTAAAAGAATTGAAATATACTTTAATCAACAAACTCTGGACTAAACTACCGAAAGAAAATAATCAGCAAAAAATGACAAATCAGAATAAAACCAATAAGTGAGAAAATGATGTCAGAATCCAGAAAATGTGTTTTTAACTGAAAAATATGGAAAACCGTTTCACACAAAATTACATCAGTAAATATTGTTATGAATGAAAAATGAATAAATCCTCCAGCAAGTAAATAAATGTCCCACAAATAAAAACAAATAATTGAGAAAAATGATCATTGTTGTTTAAAGTTTCATTATTTCTGTCAGAGTAAAGACTTTAGACACTGAACTTATCAGGAATATAGATGTAGAATTATCAGAGCAATTCCTATTATTACTAATAATAATAGATAAAAAGTAAGTTTGTGATTTTTATAAACTAGCTTAACAAAACAAAAGTCTTACACTGTAAAACACCATTATTAAATAACCACATTAAAAAATCAAATAAATCCTAAAATAATTAATTCTTTAAATAAATATATTCTCTTAAAATTAATTAATTGTGGTTGACAGAATAAGCTCCATAGAAAACATTTATTTATTTCTTGATTTAATTTCTGTGTGTAAAACATGAAATAACTCAGAACGACTTTAATAATAAGACTGAGTTAAAGAATATGCAAATGAGATCCTGTTACCTTTCTACCAATTAGCATCAGTTTAACACTAACAAATGTTCTAAGATTGAACATTCAAATATTATTTTCACACACTAAAGTTTCAGGATTTTCTGAATTAGACATAATTTCATTTAAACGGCTTTTTCAGGCGGAAACAAAGAAACGTTCAGCTTTGAGCCTCGAATGTATTTTGAAGAATGTTAATAACAATATTAATAGTTTATGAGCTGCAGTTGCACAAACAGGAAAATCAATGAATCAATGGTGGCTACGTTAGCTTAGCAGGGTGGTTAGCTTCCCATTTAGCAGCTGAGATAAACACAATATGGTCTGGATTTAGGTCTAGTCAAAGGTTTGTGAGGAAAGAGGAGAAAAAGATCAAGAGTGAAACGAGTCATGAAGGGAATGATCGAGTTAAACCCTCTGAAGAAATGTTTGGTCCTGGCTGACCTCTAGCTGACCTCTGGCCGACCTCTGGCTGACCTCTGGCCGACCTCTGGCTGACCTCTGGCTGACCTCTAGCTGACCTCTAGCTGACCTCTAGCTGACCTCTGGCCGACCTCTGGCTGACCTCTAGATGACCTCTAGCGGACCTCTGGCTGACCTCTGGCTGACCTCTAGCTGACCTCTGGCTGACCTCTGGCTGGCCTCTAGCTGACCTCTGGCTGACCTCTAGCTGACCTCTAGCTGACCTCTGGCCGACCTCTAGCTGACCTCTAGCTGACCTCTGGCTGACCTCTAGCTGACCTCTGACTGACCTCTAGCTGACCTCTGGCTGACCTCTAGCTGACCTCTAGCTGACCTCTGACTGACCTCTAGCTGACCTCTGGCTGACCCGGTTCGGTTTTGTAGCTCTGAGTCTAGTTAGTCCAGCTGGTCCTGGTTTCACATCCAGGTGATCCAGATCCGTTAGCATTTCCAGTAGCATAGCTCTGTTAGCATTTCATGTAGCAATAGCTCTGTTAGCATTTCCAGTAGCAATAGCTCTGTTAGCATTTCATGTAGCAATAGCTCTGTTAGCATTTCCAGCAGCAATAGCTCTGTTAGCATTTCCAGTAGCAATAGCTCTGTTAGCATTTCCAGCAGCATAGCTCTGTTAGCATTTCCAGCAGCATAGCTCTGTTAGCATCTCAAAGAGCGTCCAGCTCTGCGTGTCTCAGCAGGCATTTATGTTTAGCTCGTTGAGCTAACATCACCTGTTAGCGTCGTTGGTTCTGCCGGTATAAATGGGTCAGAAATGTCCAGGTCCAGATCCGGTCCTGGTTGGACTCCACTCCTCTCCTTTCTTTCATTTGTATTGTATTATCACAGCCGATAGCGACACCGTGTGGCTCTATGTAAAATGACACCAGTCAAACAACAGCGGGGCTAAAGTTAGCTTCCGGTTTACTCTGTAGACTCCGGTACAGAATGATGACGTCATCGACATATCGGTGAAAAATGGCGGCCTCCATGGGTGACAAATATAACAAAATATATATATTTGGTTTCACAAACAGCATTTTTCAGTTAAATTAAATTAAAACAAGTTATTTTTCTTCCTGGTCCATGATGGACACTTGTGGCTTTGCCGTTGATTCAGAAGTGGTTGGGATATTTTGAGAAAAATATAATTAAAACACATTTAGTCCAACATGTTCTGCTAGTCCTGGATCCTTTTAATGGCTCCCGCCACACTTTTCAGGTTGTGGATGGATGAATGAATGGATGAATGAATGAATGAATGAATGAATGGATGGATGAATGAATGAATGAATGAATGAATGAATGAATGAATGGATGGATGAATGAATGAATGAATGAATGAATGAATGAATGCTTGGCGCCTAACCGGAGCTGCAGGGTGTGAATAGTTGGTCTGACGTCACTTCCTGTTCCATCTCCTCGCGCTCAGGTTTCTCCTCCTGCTTGTTTGTTTTTCTCACGTCCCACTTTATATTTTCCGTTTCTGCTCCTCGTCCCTCTTCACATCCATCCATCCATCCATCCATCCATCCATCCATCCATCCATCCTCCTCCCTCCAGCAGCAGCTTCGCCCTTTTCCTCTTCAAACTAATTACCTCGGCTACCTTGTACCCGCCGCCCTGCGGGACTCCAGCAACTGTCAGGCCAGTATTATTTCTGAAATTTAAACAATCATCTTACGTGCTGCGCTGCTCAGATCGCGGCTCTTCTGCAGCTCCGACCTTCAGTAATTAACACCCCAGGGCCCATTATTGGCAAAGCCTTCATCCTCTGGGCCGCGGAGCCTCTAACCCGCTAATTACGGCCAAGCCGCTAATCTCCGCGCCGCCTGATTGACAGATACACCTATTCGACTAATTGCCTGTTGCAGACAACACCTGGTGAACCGCGGCGCCGGGGGACGGAGCGGCCCGGCCGGCGCCGCCGCGGGTCCTGGAGGGGGGGTGGGGGGGGGTGGGGGCTCTGATGATGATGATGATGTTGAAGATGATGATGGTGATGATGAGGCTCATCAGAATCTGCAGGATACTCAGCCACCGCAGTCTGTCTGGACCAGAACAGAACCAGAACCAGGCCTGACCTCAGTGTGACCTCAGTGTGACCTCAGTGTGACCTCAGTGTGACCTCAGTGTGACCTCAGTGTGACCCCGGCTGCTGGCCCAGTTGGTTCTGCAGCGCCCCCTGCTGGGTCCTGAGGGTCTTTAACGTGCTGCTCTCTGCGCCACGTTAAAGACCATCAGAAATGTTCTGGAGGGAGCCAGGCTGACCCCGTGACCCCGTGACCCCGTGACCCCGTGACAGGCAGCGGTTGGAGACTTGCTGTCAGTCTGTTAATGTCTGATGGCTGCTGGGGGGAAAAGGTCGTGGCTCGGGGGCCCAGTGTGGGTCGTTAGCACAACGGTGAGCGGCGCCATCGGTTGCGCCTCCCTGCCTGATGCTAATGTGGCGTCTGACCCGCCTGCTGCGCTCCGCCATCGATCCGCGCATCACGATGGGATTAACATGGCGGCCTGCCGAGATGCAGAGGCCACCCAGCCGCCGACCCCAACGACGTCCCAGCATGCAACTCAACGTCTGCATGACAGGCTCGATAAAGTTTCCTCTCAGTGGTCGGAGGTTTCTACAGCAGTGTGAGCTAATGGTAGCATGCTAACCCTTCACCCACAGGGAAACATGAGCAAATGATGTTAACAAGAGGAAACGGAGCATGCTAACTGGACAGGCTAACTGAGCATGCTAACTGAACAGGCTAACTGAGCATGCTAACTGGACAGGCTAACTGAACAGGCTAGCTGAGCTGCAGCAGAGTATGTGAAGTGGATCACAGAACAAAGAGACGATCACCAAGGAGACCAAACATGCGGCTCTGGGGCAGCCAGGTGGGTTAGCTTCATGCAGGACCGTGTGTGTGTGTGTGTGTGTGTGTGTGTGTGTGTGTGTGTGTGTGTGTGTGTGTGTGTGTGTGTGTGTGTGTGTGTTTGGGGCAGTTATTGATCTGGAGCTTCAGGTTAATCAGCAGATTATTTGTTCCCAGGATTCAACCTGTAATGTTTTGAACGTCTCATACTGACGTCTCATTGGTCAGAGGACAAGGACCTGATAGGTCAATTTAAAACAGTTACCAAGGAAACCAGAGAACAATCTAGAGCCAGTCTCATCAAGCTAACTAGCTAAGCTAAGGTAGCTGTTCGTTGTCTTCTAGTGCTAAGCTAGGCTAACCTCCCTGCCCATCTGCTGACCCCATAGGGTCAGGGGTCATAAGGTCAGGCTTCTCCTCACTGTTCATCCTGCATTCAGAGGACAAGTCAGTTCAGCTATGATGGAAATAAGTCAATAAGTTGTTTTCAATACTAGATATCATGAAGTTTTGTGGTTTCAAAGTGTATTTGCAGCAGGACCAGTTAAGCTGGTCAGCTGGTAAAACCTCCTGCTGCTTGGTGACCGGCTGAGTCATGACGTCATACAGCCGCTAAAGCGCATGACGTCATGATGCTGCTGGTTAAATCAAATCCTGTGGTATGACGTACCTGACAGAAAGGGGCGGAGTTTCAGGAGATCAGGAGTTTTAAAGAGACAGAAGCTCAATTTCAAGGCACCAATTTACAGTCAGACTTCGTTTAAGTTGTTTTTAATATTTATTAAAGTTTCTTAAAAATGTTTTTCCACTTGGTTTTGCTCACCAATGAAGCTCTTTGAGTGACGACCTGAAGGAACGTGATGAATGTCTAGCAGCTCATAGACCTGAAGGACCTTGGCATTAAAGTGTCTTTATCCACTGAATGACGCTTCATGACAACATGAATTAAAATCATTTCCATCTTCTCTACCATCTCTGATGAGTGTGGAGTCATTTCTGACAGCCAATCAGAGCCCGTTTCTCAGGCCGGGAGCCACGCCCCCTAGTGGTGAGAAACCATATGACTGAATCTAAAGCAGTGAATTAATTTACACAGGTTTGTTTAATTTGTTGACTTCCAGACCCAGATGTCATCTATTTTTAACGGTTCTGTATCTGATATCGAGTCTTTTGGCCCATTTAGCTGCTTCTGTTGGATGAACTGATGTTTGTTTCTCCTTCTGGACCTGATGCAACAGTTAAAGTTTGTTTACACCAAAAACAAACTCCTGGAATAAAAACCGACTTTCTGCTTTCAGGCTCTGCAGCTCAAACACAATTTAACTCTGGGGTTTAATACGAAGGCTGTGAATACGATGGATTCAGAGGAGGAGGAGGAGGAGGAGCAGGAGCAGCAGGAGGAGCAGCAGGAGGAGCAGCAGGAGGAGCAGCAGGAGCAGCAGGAGGAGCAGGAGGAGCAGCAGGAGGAGCAGGAGGAGTAGCAGCAGGAGGAGCAGCAGCAGGAGGAGCAGCAGGAGGAGCAGCAGGAGGAGCAGGAGGAGTAGCAGCAGGAGGAGCAGCAGGAGGAGCAGCAGCAGGAGCAGGAGCAGCAGCAGCAGCAGGAGGAGCAGCAGCAGGAGGAGCAGCAGGAGGAGCAGCAGGAGCAGGAGCAGCAGCAGCAGCAGCAGCAGGAGGAGCAGCAGCAGGAGGAGCAGCAGCAGCAGCAGGAGGAGCAGCAGGAGGAGCAGCTCACCTTTAACCAGGGTGTGTTTGTCCGTCGGTGATGATCGAGCCAAAACCCGAAGTTTGGGCCAAACTTTGTCCAGACGCTCCTGTTCAACCTTAAAACCAGATTCATTTCATTGTCAGCAGCAATCACCAAGGATGGGAACTTTACAGAAAAGTTCAGGACGATAAACCCGCCCCTGAGTTTTCATAAACACATAAAGTTTGGTTTCAACAGACTGATCTCTGAGTGTTTTTACCTCTCCCTTGTCGTTCCTGATCTGCGTGTTGAACTCTTTGCCCTCCAGACAGAGGAACTCCTCTCCTGGCAGCAGGATGCCGCACTTGGTGGCGATGGCGCGAGCCGTGTTGATGTTGTCCCCGGTTACCATGCGCACAGTGATTCCCGCCCGCTGGCACTTAGCGATAGCTGCAGGTACCTGGAGGGTTGGAGCAACATGCTGTCAGAGGAAGCGGAGCTTCTCCACCGTGACGCTGAAATATGCATGAATATATACAAACATAGACACGTTGCAGGGTGACGTCACGACTGTGGACGACGTGAAAGAATCGTACTTTTGTGCACATGTGAGAAATTTCCAGATGTAAACTGTAGGAAGCTAGCAAAGTAGCCTGCCATTTAGCCGTGTATTAAAGGTAGCAAGCTAGCAAAGTAGCCTGCCATTTAGCTGTGTATTAAAGGTAGCAAGCTAGCAAAGTAACCTGCCATTTATCCGTGTATTAAAGGTAGCAAGCTAGCAAAGTAGCCTGCCATTTAGCCGTGTATTAAAGGTAGCAAGCTAGCAAAGTAGCCTGCCATTGAGCCATGTGTTAAAGTGTTTTTTAGCAACTTCACAGCTGCAGCCTCAACTGCCTCCAGAACAAAACAAAGATGTCCGATGCGAATAACTTTTGCTAGACAGAAAAATCTGCCTGGTTACTTCAGAAGCAGCTTCTGCTGCTTTTAAAAGAGAGCCGAACCGGGGCGGTACCTCGGGCCTGACGGGGTCCTCGATGCCCACCACGGCGATGCAGGTCAGCTCGTTCAGGATGTCGTTCTCGTTGTCCCAGTTGGGCTCCCCGGCCTCGGCAGGGAAGTCCCGGTACGCCACGCAGATGGTCCGCAGCCCGTCGCACGCCATCGGTTCGATCACCTTCTTCACCATCTCGTCTCGGTCTTTGGTCTTGAAGACGCGGGGCTGACCCTTGGCGTCTAGGATCCGGGAGCACCTGGCCAGAGGCAGAGAGAGAACGTTCAGCCAGGATGTCTCCACCCAACCGGAGCGCTGAGCGATTCGGTTCTCGGCCCAACCACCACTGAGGGTCTTGTTTCTCTGATTTTGCTCTCTGCTGAGTGGCACGTTTTATTTCTTCGCCAAAGAATCGAAAGGCTCGGTGGCGGATAAGTGCTGTGTAGAAATAAAAGACTAGCAACATTTAGTTTCCTTTGTCTGCCCAACTGGTGAGCCAAGCGTCTCGTCTCTCTTGGCAGAGAAACACGACGCTCAGCCGCTTCGTTTCTCAGTCCAAACGCTGCTGAGAGTTTAGTGTTTCCCCTCAGCTGCTGTCGAACTTTCAGTTTCTCTGCTAAGTGGCAGCAGAGTGTTTCGTTTCTCTGCTGAGCATTTTGTTTCTACACCTGTCAGCCACCGAGCATTTCGTTTCTGAGTGTTTGTTTCTGCAATCTTGCCTTTGTGCAACATCTATGCACTTAACTGTGCAGAGATGTTTCTGAACTCACATTTTACCTACGGAGCTACTGTCTGGTCTCAGGCTAATCAAACTACTTAAACCACTAGCAAGTCTTTATAATCGGGCCTCGAAGGTTTTATATCAAAATCCGATTAGATTCCATCATTGTCACATTTTGGCTAAATTTGACATTTTGGATTTTACAAATGTTCTAAATTATAACGTTTTAAAACTGATTTTTAAGTGTTTAAATGGACCAACACCATTAAGCGACTGCATACAGAGACTGCAGGGCGACAGCAGATCTACCAGAGCAGCTGTGGATGGAAATTGTAAGGTTCCCTTCTGAAGAACCACTTTTGCTCAAAGTGCTGAGTCTGAGAGGATCAGCAGTTTGAAACTCACTTCCTGTTCATTTAAAGTCTGTAACCAGTTTTAGTACATTAAAAATCTAACAAAACTCTGGTTATGTCAAACACAGACCTGAACCCATCTTTGTTTTTTTACACTTTTCTGTTTGTATACATTATGTTGTGCTATTTTAAATGATTTCACTTCAATTTTTAGCGTTATTCTTTAAAAGCCCATTTAGGGACAAGTGCTGCGAATCAGCTGCTGTTATGGCACCATGATGCGAACATGGGATGATGTTTTGTTCGGTTTGTCTATGTCAATGTGTGTCTGTCCCCATCAAATAAACTTTAACCATGTTCTCCCTGTTCATGGTGGGTTTTCTCCAGGTTCTCCAGTTTCCTCCCACAGTCCAAAACCGTGACTCTCAGGTTAATTGGTCTGTCTAAATTGCCCCTGGGTGTGAGTGTGTGTGTGGTTGTGTGTCTCTGGGTTGCCCTGCGACAGACTGGCTACCTGTCCAGGTGACCCAGCCTCTCACCCTGAACTGGAGAGGCACCAGCACCTCCTGACCCACTAAGGGGTGTAAAGAAACAGGCTGGATGTTCCCTTTAGACGTGAACTTGCTGCATGCTTACTTCCTCAGGACGATCTCCGACGCTCCTTTGCTGTACATGCGGAAGCCTCCATCGGCGTTCTGCAGCACCGTGCTCATGGACTTGCGGGAGGAGTTGAAGGTGTAAACCTTGTACATCTTCTCCTCCGGGATCTCGTCCCTGATTGGCTGGTAGTCCCTCTTCAGCTCCAGCACCAGGCCCAGCAGGGCGCACTCCGTCTTGTTGCCGACGTGGCGCGGGAGGCCGCCCTCCTTCTCCGGAGGCTGAAACAGCAAAACGTCAGACACCCGCTCCGCTCCGCAGCCCGCCGCCGTTCTAGAGAAGCCGCCTCACCAGGATCTTGGTGGTGTAGGCGGAGTTGACGGAGATGCTGTTGACCAGCGTGTCCAGCGTCGCCGCGTCGATGGCGTCGGGTTCCGGCACCGTCCTGTAGTGCGTGTCTCCGACGTAGGCCTGCACCACCGTCATGCGGTTCATGGTCAGCGTCCCCGTCTTGTCCGAGCAGATGGCCGTGGCGTTGCCCATCGTCTCGCAGGCGTCCAGGTGGCGCACCAGGTTGTTGTCCTTCATCATCTTCTTGACGGAGTAGGCCAGGGAGATGGTGACGGCGAGCGGCAGCCCCTCGGGAACCGCCACCACCAGCACCGTCACGCCGATGATGAAGAACTTGACGAAGTACTGGATGTAGATGGGCGTGCACTCGGCCATCCAGGTGCGGCCCTGGATGGCGAACGTGTGGATGACGAAGTAGAGGATGAGGATGATGACGGTGAGGGCCGACATGAACAGACCTGGGGGGGGGGGAACGGAACCAGAGCGTGTTAACGGCGCCGGTACCAGCCCAGGTTCTTCTGAACATTCACATCCCTACCAGGGTTTAAAGAGGAATTAATTAAGACGTAATCGACGATAAGTGGATTCTCAAGTTTTCTGATCCATCATATTTATTTGTTTACAGTAATCATTCCCTCCAAGATTTCACAATTCTTTAAATTTTTAAGGGATTTAAAGAATTCTTTAAATTTTTAAGGAATTTAAAGAATTCTTTAAATTTCTAAGGGATTTAAAGAATTCTTTACATTTTTAAGGGATTTAAAGAATTCTTTAAATTTTTAAGGAATTTTAAGAATTCTTTAAATTTCTAAGGGATTTAAAGAATTCTTTAAATTCTCAAGGAATGTAAAGAACTCTTTACATTCTTAAGGAATGTAAAGAGTTCTTTAAATTTTTAAGGAATTTAAAGAATTCTTTACATTTTTAAGGGATTTAAAGAATTCTTTACATTTTTAAGGGATTTAAAGAATTCTTTAAATTTTTAAGGAATTTAAAGAATTCTTAAAATTTTTAAGGAATTTAAAGAATTCTTAAAATTTTTAAGGGATTTAAAGAATTCTTTAAATTCTCAAGGAATGTAAAGAATTCTTTACATTCTTAAGGAATGTAAAGAGTTCTTTAAATTTTTAAGGGATTTAAAGAATTCTTTACATTTTTAAGAATCCCTTAAAAATGTAAAGAAATCTTTAAATCCCTTAATGAATCCCTTAGAGTTCTTTAAATTTTTAAGGGATTTAAAGAATTCTTTAAATTTTTAAGAAATTTAAAGAGTTCTTTAATTTTTTAAGAGATTTAAAGAATTCTTTACATTTTTAAGGGATTTAAAGAACTCTTTAAAAATTCTTTAAAGCAAAGTCACTGATTTTGCTGTTACTTGAGAAATATTTGGAATATTTCATCTTCATTAAAGCTCTCATCAAAGACTTATATATGAAATAAAAGAAGAAAAACAAAAAGCAGACAGATTGAACACAACTGTTTAAAAGAACTCAAATCAGAGCTTCCTCCAGAGTTTTATAAGCCTGGCGGATTGCAGGCTTTATTTCCCCCCCGCCAGGCTTTCTTTTTACCCAAAGAATATTTATTTAAACATATGTTGAATCATAATGTTCATTTCAGATATTTATTTAAATTTATTTACTTTTAAATGTGACCAGAGATCCACTGGCTGGTTAGGATTTAACTGAAATACCAAAAATCTATATTTATTTTAAATGTATTTCAGTGTTTCTGCCTTTTTAAGTTGGTGTCCAAGTATTGCCAAGAGTGTCTTCCATTAACATAATTATCACGTCAGATTTTTACATTTCCGGTCAACTTTTAATATTTTTTAGCATAGACTCAGCTGGTGGATCGCTCTGGCGCCCCCTAGCACCAGGCTCAGCAAGTGAAATGCCTCAGCTTTGTTACCCCCCACATCGATCACTATAACAGTTAAAGTGATCAGTTATAGTGACCGATGTGATGTTATAAGTCAGTGTTTTTCAACCTTTTATTGTTGTAAATTAAAAAAATCACGAGGAATCACCACCAACCAAAAATGTAAACAAAGATACTCTGTAGCTGCCTATATTACATCATTACATCAAAGTGTCTTGAATAGGAATCAAATAAACACAAATTTTTAAAAATCATATATTACATTTCTTATTTCAAATTGCACTTCACATGTCCACTTCAAAAATACACCTGAACAGTTTTCTCTTCTTTAAGGTAAATTGTTTAATGTTTTAATGTAAAATGCTCTGTACCTGCTGCCATCTAGCGATAATAAAATTACATGATTAGTCACTACAGCAAAGACACTCAAAGATGGCATAATTTGCAGATAATTCGTTTTCAAAAAACCTTTTAAGACCAATTACCGTATTTTCCGGACTATGAGCGCACCGTACTATAAACCGCACCTTAAAATTTTTTGAGAAATAAAAAGTTTTTTACAATTTCTCACAATTACACATTAGAGTGACAAAACGCCAGGATCTGTAGATTTTGTATGAATTTCTGAACTGAACATATAGCTTAATAAATCTGATCAACACTACATGAGTTTGATCTTCTGCAGCTCATCCTGGCAGGTTCCTGATGGGGTGACAACAGGAACAGAAATGATTTTAGTCTAGTATTCCCTGTATGTTCAGAACTGAAGATAAAACTGAACATTAAATCGTCTGTTTCTGGTTCTGAAGCATCCTGGCGACTCGTCTGTCGTCCTGCGACCCGAATGTCTCAGTCATGTAATGGTGCATTAGGGTCAATTGAAACGAGACAGAAAACACCTTCAATTTCAGGATGAATCCTGTTCCCAATAGAGAATCCATCTAATAAAACTAAGTGCATTTTGACCCTCAAGCTCAGCAACCAATCAGCTTCTCCGATGTCCCACATTTGCGACTGCTTTAATAACCCCACAAACACAGATAATGTCTGGAGAAACATTCCCTCTTGAATGATGTCTATAGGACACTACTCACATATAAAAGTGTGATTTCTATTTCTAAAGTGCATTTAGTCATATTTTCACATTTATTAAAACACCTATATCGAAGAAACAATGGAGAAAAATAGTGTACTGCAAAAACATATTATATTAGTTCTTAAGCAAATTTCTTAGTAAACTTGAATTAAGACAAAACTAATTTAAAGGGAGCCTATGAGAAAGATATAAAAGGTATACATAAAATATAAAAGTAAATAATTCCTTACTATTGGTGAAAAAGAACTAGTTCCTTTGGCAGATTATTTCACTTAGAACACGGGGAAATTATCTTCTTATAAGTAAATTTATATGCCAATGGAACTATTACTTATTTACCAAGATTAAGGAATTATTTACCGTATTTTCCGCACTATAAGGCACCTAAAAACCTTAAATTTCCTCAAAAGCCGACATTGCGCCTTATAACCCGGTGCGCCTTATATATGGACCAATATTGAGCCACAACAGGTCTAGCAACTACGGTAAGCAGCTGC
>CAEGAF010040025.1:0-14036 GCA_903067075.1 Micropoecilia bifurca | reverse complement strand
TGTCTTTTTACTGCACTGAGCCTCGATGTAGCCAAACTCCGTCATTGTTTTTATGTCTATTAGCTTCGTCGTGTTGATGCATTTTGACCTGCTTCTTTTTTCTGCCGCAACACGCAAACGTCCTCATTCACTCAGTGGTTATAGTTACACATCGCTTAGGATTTGTTGCTGTGCGTTTATGTGAAGGAAAGATGAGACCAGCTGGACAGACAGGCTGAGAAATGAGATGCAGGTGATCGGTATTGGTAACAGAGCCAATGATCGGCCGATCCCGATCATCACCGATTTCACGGAAATCGACCGATTATGATCGGTGACTGATCGATCGACACACCTCTAGTATATGGCCATTTAGACAGTCTTTGACTAACTAACTACTTAGCATGATTAGCTTGGTTAGCCTTACAAACTGTAAACATGAGTGTCTGTGTGTGCATCTTTATCTTAGCTCTGATATTTGTTGTACTCTATATATTCTGGAATCTTCTCACGTTTGCTTTGGCTCACTTTTCTTCCTGAACGTCAAGTTAACATCTTTGGGTGACTTGTTCTAGTTGTATGTAGAAGTTAAGTGTTGTAGAATCTGAATTAATAGCCAGAATAACTGTGTGGAAAATACAGTTTTCTTTAAATAGTTTCTCATATCTTTGTTATTTCTCTGACTTCATTTTTAAACACCCTACATACATGAGCTAACGTTGAGTCTTCCCTCCGCAGGAGCATTCACACCCAAGAGTGTTGTGGTTGGAGCGATCTGGTAGCAGTAGGCATGCTGCTTTCACTGTCATGTTACCTGTGAAGTAGAGAACTTCCTGATCTTTGGTTAATTCCTCAAAGAAAAAAAACAAAAACAAAAAAACACTTTAGTGCTCAAACCTGCTTTCAAACCTGAGTTTGAATGCAACCGAGTTAGAGGCCAGCCACACATGTCATGTACTTCCTTTTAAGAAAAAGCCACACATCCTGTCCAAAAATGACATCTGGTTCTTTTGTGTTGATAGGCAGCACTTTGTTCTGCTGGCTGTTTGTCCTTCTTTCCCTGCCAAATTAAATGGCTGCTTATTCACCTGGAAAAACAACAACTTGTAATTAATTTGCTGTCTTAATTTCATTTTAAATATCTGCTTTTGTTATTTGTGATTGCAATGTTTTCACTTCCTGTTTGCATGCCGCACAAAAGGGGAGGAGTGTTCAAACCTTGTCTTTTGCATAATTCTTTTTTTTTTCCATCATTTGTTGCTCTTAAATTGTTCCAGGATCCTGTAGGAAACCCCGACCTTGGTTCATCCAGCTCAGGTGACTCGGCAGCGAGTGGCACCAGTCAGTTTCTGACATGCATCCCGTGCCAGAGCACATGAAGCGCTTTAATCTGTTCTGTTTAAAGAGTTTGGTTCCCGGAAAGCGTCTTGCATGATGCTGGGGATCATTGAAAGGCAGACTTTAAAAATGCAGAAGCAGCTTCAGTTGACCTCAATTGTGCAAACTCTAACCACACAAATGTGCCTCTCTTTGGTTTTAGCCCTTAATCTGCTGCCTTAGCCGGCTGATCACTGCCGTTTACATTTCCTGTGGGCCTCACAGTGACTTTTCACCAACCTTCTTTCTGAGCTGCACCTGATTGTTGGCTGGATGTTTTCCTCTTGCAAAACCGTAAACTGCTGAACTGGGTTCAGGAAAACCCTTTTTTGTTAGATAAAGTGTGAAAACACCCTTGTATTTTGTGTGTTCGGAAGGGTGTGTGGGTTGTAAAAATGGTAACAAACATTTACATGCTGCACAAAGGCAGCAAGGTTGCTTCTGGGAACTTGGAGTTGTTTGGAACTGCACTTTGCTGTAATGCAAGATCCTTTAAGTTGCATTATTTTTATATCTATATGTTTCCATTTTTCTCCCATTCTGACCTTTTACAACCACAGCAGTGTGTAGTTGTGAAGTGGAGGAAAAACATTCATTGTTTTGTGATTATGTTCTTTATTGCAAATCAAAATCTTAAAAGTGTGGTGTGCATGTGTTTGTTCCCACCTCAGTCAACACTTTAAGGAGTTTTTGTGCAGGTACAGCAGCAAGTCTTTTGAGTAGTGCTGCACCGATTGACAGATACTGATTTTGGCTGATGCAGTTGGTATCAGTCTATAGTTAACCGCACATATACGTGACCTGGTGGTCCACTCTGCCCGTCAGCCCTCTCACACAGCAGATCAACAAGACACTGGCTGGTTTTCAGAACTTTCTAGATCAGATTGGTTTCTCATTTAAATGTCGACTCATTGCTGATCCCCCAACATTAAGGAAACCGGGACGATTTATCAGTGCACACTGATAAATTTTAGCATTTTTGCCTGTTTGGGGCTAAAAGGTTTTCATATTCTTCTTTTACAAAGTCGCTCTGGCTCATATTACAAAGCAAATTACTAATCCCTAATTAAATTACTAATTTAGTTAAAGTAAAATCACCTGAAGCTGTGAAAGAAATGAAAGTAGAATTATTTAACTGTAATTGGCAAAATGTTTATGTTGATGATGTTAATGAGTCATATATTGTGTTTTTGGAAATATTTGAAAGAATTTATTATTATTATTGTCCCTTTAAAGAATATAAACAAACATCCAAAAATAGATTGACTCCCTGGATGACAAAGAGTTTGGAGAAAGCATGTAAAAAGAGAAACAAGTTGTATAAGAATTTAATTGAGTGTCCACCTCAGGAAAAATAAGAAAAATATAAAAAATATAAAAATAAGTTAACAACAGTGCTGAGGGAACAAAAGCAGAATTATTTTGATATTCTACTGCAAAAATACAGCAATGATATTAAGGATACGTGGAATACAATTAATAGTATTATTAAAAATAATAAAGATAGAGATTTTCCAATAAGTATTACAGTGGAAAGAAACTGAGGATATTGTTGAAGTCTTTAAATTAACTTATTAACTTATTAACTTTGTTAATATTGGTCCTAATTTAGTAAATGAATTGCCAAAGGTTAGAGATGGAAAACATAATTATAAATTTAGTAATATTGATAATATTAATATAATGTTTCCGTTTCTGGGAATAGTGAGTGAAAGTGATGTAATAGATGTAGTTAAAAATAAAAAAAATAAGAAATCCTAATATTGTAATGATATTGACATGGCTATTGTGAAAGAGGTAATTTATAGTATTATTGAATCTCACTTATATTTGTAACAGATTTGTAACAGATCATTTTTAACTGGAACTTTTCCTGGCAAAATGAAGATAGCAAAGATTTTTCCAGTCCATAAAAGTAGTGACAAGGAAATTTTAACAAATTACAGGTCGATATCATTGCTAGCGCAATTTTCAAAAAAATTTTGAAAAACTATTCATAAAAAGGTTGGACTCCTTTCTTAATAAAAATAATATATCGAATGAGCAGCAGTACGGCTTCAGGAGCAACGGCTCCACAACTTTGGCTGTGAGGGAGTTTGTAGAACATGTTGCTGCTGCAGTTGACCGGAAGCTTAATACAGTAGGTGTGTTTATTGACCTATGTAAGGCATTGGACACTATTGACCATGTTTGACTACTATGTGAACTGTATGGCCTATGGGGGGTTGCATATCAGTGGTTAAAGAGTTATTTGAATAACAGATTACAATATGTACAAATTAACAACACAAAGTCACAGACCGAAATAGTTAAATGTGGTTTTCCTCAAGGCTCAATACTAGGACCTAAATTATTTATACTTGATATTTTTGCAGTATCCAATATTTTGAAGTTCATATTGTTTGCTGATGATACAAACTTCTTTATTTCGGGAAAAAATATGGCTGAAATCATAAAAACTGTAGAAAAAGAATTAACTGAGTTGAAACATGGTTTGTTTATAATATGTTGTCATGAATGAATGGTATTAATGGTATTCTATGGTAATCGGATCCATAATAATGTAAAGTTATGCATAAATGGAATTGAAATTGAAAGATTTTATGAGACAACATTTTCAGGAATTATTATAGACTTTAAACTTAGTTGGAAGCCTCACATCGAATATATTAGAAATAAAGTTGCAAAAAGTATTGGAATATTGTTTAAAATAAAAGATTTAATAAATATTAAAGGCCTGCATATTATATATTCCTCTTTGGTTTTGCCTTATTTGTCCAATTGCTCAGAAATCTGGGAAAATGCATTGATGTATTAGTTAAGTTACAAAAAATAAAAACTTATATGGCTTATTGATAAGGTGGGATATCGTGTAATATATTCAAATTTAAAGATATTGTTTATGATCGACTTCCGGGAGCGTCTCCAAGATGGCGGAGTAAATCTGTAATCTGTCCCAATCAGTGACCAAGTAAACCCGACTAAACTCGATTAAGAGATTCAGTTTTTCTTCAAAATGATATATTATGCGTGGAGTTAGATAGAAAAAGAAACTGGGGGCTGCAAAAGCAAGGACTGATCTAAGAAACGTCGGAAACAACGCTAGCATGATGCAGGCCTCGGAGAGTGAGCTAACGACTGCAAAGCTATCATCCAGAATCTGCAACACTATCAAAGAAATGCAGAATGACATCATCGCTATGAAAAATGACATCAAGCAAGACCTGAACAGCTTTAAGAATGAAATGAACGGGGTGTGCCGTGGTGGCGCAAGGGGATAAGGCACACCCCACGTACCGCGGCCGTCGCCGGCTCGACTCCCAACCGTGCGCCATCCACCGCATGTCTCCCCCCTCCCCCAATGCCCACCCTCCTGTCTGCCTACCTTCAAAAATAAGGCCACTAGAGCCAACAAAAATACTCCATAAAAAAAAAAAAACAAATGAAATGAAATGAACAAGAAACTGGAAGAGGTCAGCTCGGACATTCGTAACCAAGCTGCTAGGCTAACGGAAGCGGAACGACGGGTGAATGAGCTGGAGACGGTGAACACGGACCTCAGAGATTCCTTAACAGCAGAAAACTCTCCTGGACAAAGTCACCGATTTAGAAGGAAGATCCCGACGCAACAACATCCGTATTCATGGCATTAAAGAAGAAGCTGAAGGTAACGCCATGCAGACGTTCATTGCAAACTTTCTGAAAGAACAGCTCTCAATTAGCCAAGACCTGCAGATTCAACGAGCGCATCGTTCGCTGGGTCCGAGACCTCGAGATGCATCAATTTCAAGATCCAGACTCGTCAACTTTCACAGATATGACATAAAAGAGAAAATCCTTAGAGCAGCATGGGGGAAGAAAATGTTCTATGATGGCAAATTGATCTCCTTTGGCACGACCTACCGACTGAGATAAACAACAAGCTTAAAGAATACAAACATCAAGAAGATTCTCAAAGAGGGGAAAATAAGCTTCCAAACACCTTATCCGGCCAAGATGAGGATTCACTGGGACGACGGACCACGTCTGTACGCGAGCGCATCAGAAGCAGCGGAAGACATGAGGAAGACATGAGGAAGACATGAGGAAGAGGGGATACGGGATGGACACACCGTGGTCAACCACCGCAGACAAAGACCAACCCAATAACCACTGTCACTCCCAAATCTTCATGATTATTACCTCGCGGCTCAACTCAAAACAGTGGTACAGTGGTGTGACCGTACTTACGAGGCTGGATGGAAAGAATTAGAAAGCAAATGTGGAAACATCCCAATACAAACTCTGATTGGGGACCAGAAGCTTGCAACCAAAAACAATTAGATCCCTGGTGTCATTTACCATTTCGACCTGGTTTGGAGTGGTTAAGGACCTTAACTTGGGTAGCCAGATACGAGCTCTCAGATGGGTCGCCTTGGAGACAGATTTCATCCTCAACCAATTAGACTCCAGCTTTAAAAACTGGTAACAGAAAGGAATTACTGCATATTGCAGGATACTGGACAAAAATTCACTACCAAGCTTTCAAACACTACAACAAAAATATGATTTACAAAAAGGGGACTTCTTTAGATATTTGCAATTTAGACAATATAGTTTTACATATACTGAAAGCCTATATCTCAGCGTCTAACGAGATAATCCAATTGGTTTCACAGGCTTACTCCAAGCCTGGTAAAATCTCTATTTCCAAACTTTATCAGAGATTGTTGAGATCCAAAGGAAAGTCAACAGACTATCTTAGGCAAAAATGGGAGAAAGAGTTGAATACTGAAATATCACAAGATCAGTGGGACAATATGTGTGAATCCGCTGCCACAATCTCCTCCTCAGATTATTGCGGTGAATTCAGTAGGAAAAATTTGTTACGTTTTTTCAGAACACCAAAGCAGCAGCCTTATAGAAACCCCAATGCATCTAAGTGCTGGAGGGGATGTGGGGACACAGAGGCAAATCACTCCCATATTTTCTGGTCCTGCATTAAGAAAAAGACTTATTGGAAAGATGTTTTGGGGAAGACTGAGTCAATTTTGGGTGTTGAATTTCAACAACCCATCATGTCACTGTTACCTGGAGCTGTTGCTGAGGGTCTGAATGTGAAGGACAAATATCTATTAAAAATCTTCAGTGCTACAGCCAAAAAACTGATCACTCGGAAATGGCTTCAACCTGACCCACCGATGCTAAAGGACTGGCTGGAACTGATGGAAGAGACACACAAAATGGAACAGTTGACGTTCAAGCTGAGACTGCAACCGGACCTCTACAAAAAGAGATGGAGCAGATGGACTTGATTTCTAGAGAACAATAACTGAATCAGGGCTCTTTTTCATTGTTATTTTAAATGCTGCTCAAAGAATGGAAAGTTAATCTGTATGCTGCTTCAACCTGTAACTGTTCATCTTAGTCAGTATCTAAGTAATCCCTTTTATCGACAGTCTGTTCTTTTGGTTCTGTGTTTTGTATGTGTTGGATAAAAACAAAAAAGTAATAAAGATAAAGTAATTAAAAAAATATTGTTTATATAAAAATACTGGAAATAATGTATAAAGCATTGAACAAAAGTCTTCCTTCTGATATTCAGAAATTATTTAATTTAAGACAGAATAAATATAATTTGCAAGGTTTGTTTATGTGCAAAAGAGAAAAGCCAGATAAAGTCTAGATGTGTGTCAGTTATTGGTGTGAAACTGTGGAATGAATTGAATGATGATTTTAAGTTATGTCCTTTCTTGGTGAGCTTCAAAAGAGCTCTAAAATGTAAAATGATTACATCTTACATTGTAAAGTAGATTTATATATGTGTTGTGAAGATATCTTGGTAGATTGTTCTATAAAATAGGGTAGGCAAGAATAAGTTTGGCTTCAGCCTGTTGCTTTTTTGGTAAATAATTATGGGTTTGTTTTTATTGTTTTGTTTGTGTCATGTGTCTAATGTGGGTGATTCACCAAAATAAAGGATTGATTGATTGATTGACTGATTGATTGATTGATTGATTGAGATTTAAATGAAAAGTGTTTGTGTACTGCAGTTTTCAAGACTTGTAACAGATTCTCATTTGGATTTGGGTCGGGACCTTGGGCCATTCTAGCTCATCATGTATATCTCATGTAAACATTGCATTGCAGCTCAGATTGTATGTTTTCCTGTAATCTCTGCCAGGTTTTCTCCAGGATTATCCTTCATTCATGCTGACCTGCTTCGCCTGTTGCGCTCTGAGTGATGCACAGTTAGTTTTCTACCACAAATGGAGTTTTGCATGAAGACCAGCAACTGCCTTTGTTATTTTTTTTAATCAAAATTATATAGAGATGTCTCCTTTTGTAAATAGGGTGACTTGTGAAGGTAGCACTGGATTTTAGAGAAGGGAGTCTGACTGCAAATGTTTTAATATTTGGAAACAATATGTTTTGTTCAGTCTCTGTGGGTATTTGTCATATTTGGGCTTTAAACGTTTGGATTTATTCGCACTGTTAAGGAGATTGTTACATTTGGTTTCTGTTCCAGACTGATGGAGAGATTGCTGAGGATTTCAGAGCTGGTAGATGTGAGTGCGCTCCGTGTCAGTTTGAAGTATCTGCTTCCGCTGCAGAGGATGCTTTATTTCCCTGGGTTCACCACAGTGACAGTCCTTGGTGTATTCTGTGCATTTGCGTTGTAATTGGCAGCTGCTCTGCGGTCTAATAAGGAGCTTCATGGTTTTGTTGCTCGTCTCCGGTGGGATTGCATCATGAGCAGTTTCCCCTCCCGACAACGCAACGTCCCTTACTGGCAAGAGACCATCATGTGCAATATCTCTGTTTTACTGCAGCTGAGCCCGTCTGACTCATTAGTGTGAATCCCAGGGAATCAAAAAATGAATTTCTGTCCCATCTATTATTATCGCACTGATTGATACTTTTTCTTTTTTTAGCTTCTGGTAACTCTGTACCTTAGACATGTAATGTGAGCAGCATGGGAGGAACGGCTGTAACACACAAAGGTGCATCCAAAAAAGTTTGGATGCAGAAAAACAATATAAAGCACAAAGGAACAATATACATATATTAGCTGATTATTCTAATTCTAACCTGTAGCAGAATTACATTTTTTTAAACCTGCCTACCATTGTTGATTTATTTGGAGACGAAGAGACGTCACATGGTGAGGGCGAGAAAGCAGTTTCATTAAAATATTATGTTTGTAAAATAAAGACAAAATTATTATTCTGGATTTGATGTTTTATGCTTTCTTTAGTTAGCAGTATTTGTGTGTACTAAGCCAGCCATCAGAAGCCAGATGCGCCGTAACAGAGAGAGGTTCAAAGCTCAAAAGGAAAAGAAAAACTTGCTGTAAAACCTGTTGATGTGTCCTGAAGGAACAGCAGAGTTTCCTTAGATTTTTCTTCACTCAGCAGAAACGTTCCCACTGAAGAGTGTTGTGGTAAGTATGACCAATTGAAAGATGGATTAGATTTTTGATGTTTTAACTAGCCAGTCTGCTATCAGGGCTGATAAAAGTCAAAGATTATCTCTTTTCAATTCAATTCAATTCAATCATCTTTACTTAGATGGTCCATAAACAGACAGAACAAGAACAATAAAAAATATATAAAAATTATATAATAAAATAATCACTGGCATATAAACTAATGCGCCAGTGATTTCAAAAACTGTAGAAAAACCTCATTAAGCTTTGAACAGGATTGGTCAAAGTCTGAATGATGATGTTTGCAGAGTCTGTTGAGCTACACATACATCTGAACGTAATGTTTTGAAGCACAGCAGTGCAGGTTGGTACATTGACATTCTCAAACATCTGACTGGCTCCATTGGGGCATCCTGAGCAGCATCCTCATGCCTTCATCATAAGCAACCTGAAACTTATTCATACTGCTTTTCCTGTAACGCCGCCACAGGTGGGCTGTATATGTTGAAGTACAATATGCTTTAAAAAGTGCAATTTTGACAGATGCTGAGCACATGGAGAACTTCCAAAGGAGCCTATTGTACATATTGATTACAACGCTACCTGTAAATGTCTATCATCAGACAGGTCAGCGGTGATGTAATGTCCCAAATATCTGACCTCATCAGTGACCTGCAGGATGCTGCCAGACAGGGTGAAGTTAGGAAAAGATCATTTATTGTCTTCTTTGCTCTTGACAATCATGATGTTGCTCTTTTTTGCATTGTATTTAATGTCATGCTGTAACCAATACTGAGAGCAAACCCTTAGCAGCTGCTGCAGACCAGCACTATAAGGACAGAATATCACAAGATCGTCAGCGTACATCAGGTGGTTGATGGTTCCATTACCAACCCGACAGCCAGTCCTACATTGATTCAGCAGCTTTGATAAATCATCCATATACTGGTTAAAAAGGCCAGGAGACAAAATGCTGCCTTGTCGCTCACCATGACCCTCATTAAAACAAGATGATACAGAGTTTCCCCATTTTACAGACATATTCTGGTGAGCATACACTAATATTCTTAAGAAATATTTTGGAACTCCTCTCATGCAATTTATGAAACAATTTTTCATGATTAACATGATCAAATGCTTTTTGATGTGGTTTTAAAACCACACTGATTCATATACTCTAACTTTAGAAACAACTTGTTTGTTCTGTTTGAGGAAAAGCCTACCAAATAATATCTCCAAACATTAATATTTCCTGTTTTAAAAAAATATTCTATCATCTGCCCTGCATCCAAATGAGACTTTAGGCAGGAAAAAGTCACCTGTACCCGTATTAACCGAGCAGATGGACCTCATTCAAAAATAATTCAGGATCATGTGATTATCGCGAATGTTGTGGCTCGCTTTCTGTACTGATGACAGCATATCTGAAGAAAGGGTTTCTTCAGATATGAAAGTAAACCATGGTCAATAAGTGCAGCATGTTGATTAGACAGTAATGTTCTGTAGAGGAGCATCCAGAGTGTACAAGGCTGTTATTCATGACTGTCCTCATCCCTAATAACTGCATCTTGATTTATATCGCTGTGTGTTTGCAGCATGGAGTCGTTCTTTCCATTCCAGTGATGCATAATTCAAGTGGAAAGCTTAATCACATCTGCTTCAGAAGAACTGGCAGAAAAACTCGCTTTGTTTTAGCTCTGCTTTCACCTGGACAGCCAATTTGCCAAGCCAGTCACATCTGGTTAACAAAAGTCGCACCGAATTTACACAGCGGTGGGTTGCTATTGACAACCCATCATACGTCCAACTGCAGATTTAGACGGCGGAAATAGTCAGAACAAATCAGGTTCCTGTCTCACTTCTTCAAAACATGATTGACTTTCCTGTTATTTCGGCAGGAAGTTGGCCTCTCTGCTGGTCATTACACTCAAAAATAGACAAATATGAAAATGTGTCCTGACTGCAGTTAGACAGATTGTGAGGCTTTGCATTCTAGGTACCAGCCAAGTGGCGTCCATCAGACGTCAACGCATTCCCAATTAAACCCAAAATAGCTCATCTTGGGCCAGTTCAATGTTGTTTATCACGGCTATTTTCTAAAAAAAAGCAGTTCAGACTCTAGGAGTTAGTTTTTTATTTCCCAGTTCATGCTGTCCTCTCTTGCTCTGCTGAGTTTACTGTCTGGCCGATCAGTAAAAACCTCCCAGGTTTCTCTCCAAACCAACCTGTGTGCTTTGTGACGGAACAATGAAGATAGACAACACATCCCTGGGTGAAATAAGGAACTCCCTTTTACGTTTCCAACCAGCTTCCCTTCTGATCGCCACATCTGCATGACACATTTTCTTAAATCGCAATTCAAGAGATGCTTCACCCTGGACCTCACCATTTGTTCCAGTCTGAGATTTTTCTCCTCATCCTGTGGCTCTCGTGCTGCTCCCACCGCTCTGCCTGTCCTCTTCTGTTTCTGACTGAATTCAAAGCTTGCTTCCTGCCTCTTCTCATCTCCTCTTTCACACCACTGACTCTACCAGCATGGATGGAAGTTGCCATATGGGAGATTTAATTAGCGTACGCCACAAGCACAATCAGCTCCCTCTCCAAGCCAGTCAAGAACATGACAACCTCTGCCTCCCTTTAATACTGCTCTTAATTAGTGGTCGCAGCTCATAGCTAAAGACACTTGCTTTTTCTATGCGGGAAACCTATGCAAAAGCTTTTAAAGGCTGGAAAGCAGTGAAACAAACCTTCCTTAAACTGCCCAGACTGAGAGGAAATTATACAGTTGATGCCTGACAGTCTGGTTTGCAGGATTCTATGTTTAGAGCAAATGTGTGATTACAAGAGTTGGTCTTTCATTATAGACGGTGACTTACTGGAACTTAGTAAGCAGGCTTTTAGATGGAGTCTTGCAAAAAAAAATGTATCGATTCTTCTTTTTTAACACTTGGTACAGCCACAAACTTCAGTGGCTGTTATTGGTGTTTTCTGTGACAGACCAATGCAAAGTCAAGAACAACTGTGAAGAAGGAGGAAAATGATGGATAGTTTTCAATGAATAACTCAGGAAGTAAAATACCTCAGCAGAGGCTCAGAGTGGAGGCTGAACTTCATCCAAATGAGTTTTCTTGCACACTCTTCTGAAAGAATGAATTTGTTTCTTGGGTTTGCTTTACTTATTTACATCATACTGCAGGTAAAAAAGGATAAATACTCCACAAAACTTGCATCCCTTGCATTAACTGTTCAGTTTGTATTTATTGTCATAAACATTAGGTTTAGTTTGAACGGTATAACGTTAATGTTATTTCCCTCAACTTGCACAATAAAAATGAAATGGGTAGTTGAGGTTTGTTTTCAGATAAAGTTCTGTGATGGTCAGCATTTGTCTGTACTAAACCCATCATAGTCTTATTACAGTCAAAGATGATTTCTACCCTCATAAAACATCCACAATGAGAGAAAAATCCAAACTAGTCCATGAATAGTTATCAGAATCAGCTTTAATTGTCAAATTATGAGCAAAATCTGAACTGAATTTCTCTTTCACATTCTTAGTGTGTAAACATTTAATATAAATGAATACATTTTATAAAACTAAAAGTACAATATGTACAGACATTTATATGTACAGCCAATGTATTTGTATATTGTTTTACTTATTAATCTTTTAAATCTCCCTCACTTTTCCATTAGATGATTATTCTTATAAATTTCTCTGACCATATTTGGCTCATTACCTTTAATGCTGCATTTGAAACACAGATTGCAAAGCGAAACACAAAAGACCAACGTAACCGAATATCTCTACCAAAATTAGATTAACAGGGTATGGAAAACATAAAGCAGTGATTGCTTAGATGTTCACAGTGTTTTATTTTTTGGTTTACACAGTATTGATCAGAGGTATGCATGCATTGTTCTGGGTTTCTGTGGTTATTGGGTTGGTCAAACACCATCACACTTTTTAGCAAATGTTTTTGAAATGATATATTTATTTAAAACTGTGAACCCCTGGAACAGATGAACCAAGATTTAAAAACTCGTGTTGGTAAAACCACCAGTTTCCCATCATGAGTCCCTGTGGTTTAATGTCCTTTAATGTCAGAGTAACCAGAGGTTTCATCTGGCTGTGTTGGCAAAACGTTATGCTGCCCCTCCCTTACCTGTTGCTGCGTACTGCTAGTCAACTGGCTGATGCACTTTTCTCTTACTTATAGGAAATACTAAGTTGTCTAAGAGTATTTTTGTTTGTGAATAAGACCAGTAGTGTGTAAACTAAACAGTTTTAAAACCACAGAAGGAGCTATGATCAGCATCACTTGTCAGCTGCAGCATTAGGATTAATGTCCAATAGGCAAAACTGGCCTTTAGTTCCCTGTTTCACTGCAAACTGGCTGAAGCTTTAGTACATGTTGGTTCCCACATACTGCATATTTGATATTTTATAGGCTACAAAGTGTAAACAGTATAACATGTAAAGATATATATATATATATATATATATATATATGAGGCCTACACATATGAGGCATATGTATAGGCCTCATATATTCGTGAGGCATACACAGATATTTGAGGCATATCTATGTATGCCTCAAATAAGAGGTAAAAAGGTCAATAACCAAGAGCTTCACTTCTCCCATTGGTCTCTGGAGCCTTGGCCTCCAGGTTCATCAGCTCCTTTATGCACCTGACAGGATGTTGATTTTCAGCCTTGAGGATTTGAAAGCTGGAGACAAAACGAGAAGAAGAAGCAGGTTGGGGGGTGAAGGTGTTCATGGGTCAGTTATGGGATCCATGTCATCTCCTTTTTAAGATCCGATTAGTGTCTGGCGATGAGACCGACTGAGGGAAGGGTCAGCCTGTCAAACAGTGTGATGATGGGGAGAGAAATGAGGAAGATGAAAAAAACAAAACTGTTGGCAGATTCACTTCCTTTCTCTCCTGTTTTTTGTCAGGTCCTGATTGGTAGATATAAAGTTATTGCCTGCACAGGTAAAGCTCACCTTGATGTGCTTCTATTGCAGCATCTTCCTGTAGAGATGCTGCAATAGCATCAGTATTTTGGTTTGACTGATACTTGTGAGCATCAGATTCCTACGGTTAGCTGCTGGAGGAGAAAAGGTGTTGAACATATTTTTATTAAATGGATAGTTTTGCGCAACAATAGGAAAACAATTGAGTTACGACTTTCTGCAGATGTGTGTGTGTGTGTGTGTGTGTGTGTGTGTGTGTGTGTGTGTGTGTGTGTGTGTGTGTGTGTGTGTGT
>CAEGAF010040008.1:0-19976 GCA_903067075.1 Micropoecilia bifurca | reverse complement strand
CACACACACACACACACACACACACACACACACACACACACACACACACACACACACACACACACACACACCTAGCCCTCCTGTTTTCGGACTGCAGGAGGAAGAATAATCCCATTTCAGGGAGAACGATGGATCAGCATTGAGCCGTTACCCACCAGCTTCATCACTTCCAGTTTATCCTCTAAACAAATATCATTTTCAAAACATGCAAATGTTCCCTGGCTGCTTCCTGAACGATCGCAGCACAAAAACACTCTAAACCTTCTCATGTGTCGACTGACGAGAGAAATAAAACGGTTCCAGCGTCTCTGGGGACGGGGAGCCTGTTTACCCTGACGTGAGACGTTGGCCTCTCTGCAGAAAGTTCACTTTGTGGTTGAGACTGTTTACAAACTGAGCTGAAACCTTTAGCAGCAGCAGTGCATCCTGGGATTTCTCATCCCACAGCAACAACCAGACGCCCAAACTGGATTAAAACTACATGTTGATTAATTACCCAGAAAAATTCAGAGAAAAATGAATCCTGGCATTGCAAAAAATAAATCATTCTTTTTTTCTAAATGAATAGCTTAAAAATAGCCTAAAAATGAAAACTGCCTGTTTGCATTGGATGAAGTGTTAAAGGAAATGTTGCTGTTAGCAGCATCAGCCCGTTTTACTGGGTTCTGACATCTGGGTGCAGTAAAGCCCATCATGGCCGCCTGAATGTGGCGTCCATGTTCTGGATCGGGATGATGGATGGTGGTTGTGGCTGAGTGGGACAAGTCGCCCTCTGGAACGGCTCCCTGAGGAACATCAGCCCTTTTCACTGAGCTGCAGATAAATAACAAGCCGGGCGGCTCGGCCATAAAACAGCTGACTTAAAGAATGAATCTAACATTTATGACCAGGATGAAACACGGTCACTTCCCAGGATGACACCAAGGAGCTGACTGGTAAAAATCTGTGAGTAACAGTGAAGTCAGGTTAACTAGTTGAGGAATTAAATACTGTATCAAATTTGACACAACTGCAACTAAAATGAAGCTGAAAATGATTGTAAAACTTTCTGGTAATCGATGGCTGGACCGGACCATTGGACAGGCGAATCGTCGTTTCCTTTACAGACTTCCTGTAAAGGAAAAGCGACTCAGGCTCAGCAGACCCAACACTCTGGATGAGCTGAAGGCCGTCGAAGATCCTGGGCTCCATAACATCTCAGCAGAGCCACAGGCTGCTTGTCTCCAGGCTGCATTGAAGCTGTCATTTTGCCAAAGGATTCCTGAACAAGTATTGAGTGAATAACTGAACATAATTATTTGAAGGTTGACCTTTTTGGTGTGAAAACACTTTTCTTTTATTGGTTGACTGAAATATGCTAATTTTTTGAGACAGGAACTTTGGGTTTTCATGAGCTGTTTGCCAAAATCATCAGTATTAAAACAATAAAAGACCTGAAATACTTCAGTTGGTGTGCAATGAATCTAAAATATATAACGGTTTAATTTTTCTCATTACATTATGGAAAATAATGAACTTCATCACAATATTCAAATTTTTTGAGAAGGACCTGAACATCCTGCGTCTACCTCCTGACAGTAACGATCAGCTATCGGAGATTTATTCTGCACGTTTCTCCAGAGCGAGTCAGAGCCTCATCCAGCTGTGGCCCACAGCTGGATGAGGCTCTGAGCATCTCAGCTGGAATCAGTGGGAGGAGATTCGTCTGGGTCCATCAACCTTCTTCTGGACGCTCCTCCCCTCGTTAGCCGCCGACTAGCTGCCTGAGTTAAACCGAGTCCCTCAGATCAAACCCGTTAACGGCTGTTCTCCTCATTTTCAAACTTGTTCTTAAAGGTTGTCCAGATTAGACTTTTGAGTCTAACCTGGACATAGATCCAAGGTGTCTTCTCTTCTTTTGCAGAAAAAAGCTCAAAGGTCACTCACACCATCTTCCTCTTTCCTTTGGCTCTACGTTGAATGGATGATCTCAGTTCCACCTGCGACTTGGAGACATTATTTCATGTCTGTGTTCTTGTCCCAGGCCTGATTAAGGGTCAGTCTCTGTCCTTCTCTTCAGCCGTCTGTTAGCTTGACCATCTGTTTCCTTTCGGTCTTTTCCCCTGAACTCCCACCTGGTTCTTCCTTCCAACACATGACTGATCTCTGACTGCAGTTACTCGACTTCTCTGTCAAAATCACATCTATAACCTCTTTAGCTTCTCCAATTCAGGATCTAAACAACATTAATCCAAGAATTTTGCATTGGATCTTATTCAGCTACTCAAAAATGTTTAGATTGGTTGCCACGGCGACAACCAGCCTAAACATGGCGGCAAACACTCATCAAGAATTTATAGCCAATTAATTCAGCCATATTAAACAAAAGGTTCTCAGATAAATATTTAGCTAAGATGCAAAATCATGTTGCTATCAAAATAAAACCTTTGTATTAAAATTCAAACATGTCGAAATAAACTCCAATTTAAACTGAAGTTCACCAGCAGGAGTTTATTTACAGGTTTGCTAGACAGCTTTTATTTTGGTAGTCCACTTCCAGTTTTCAGAAAGTGAACTTGCATATTAGCTAAATGTTTAGCTAATATGCTAAATATTTAGTTTGAAACTGTGACATTTATAAATAAATAATTAACATGAAACTATTACGTTGAAAAATGAAGCCCTTTTTTCTCTCCTGTGAATCTAAACATCCCATATTATTTCTGTTAATTTCGACTTTGTCCAAACAGAATCCCAGATGTGACATCCGGCAGCGTTTTCAGCCAGATGGAGATCCGTGACTAAAACCTTCCAGTTTTCTTGTTGCGTTTCCGTCGGCCTTCCTGTCCGTTTGTGTTGTTTTGCTGCAGAATGCATGCAGAACCCATCAGACAACCGTGTTAGAAATGTGACATCTGAAGTGACTCCAACCTTCACACAGCATTGTTTCCATAAACATGAGACAAAATATTGTAAACATGTCAAACTCAAGCTGTGTTTAGGAAATCACAGAAGCTCCTGGAGATAAACAGAACCGCCTGCCTGTAAACACGCAGCTCCGCCGGATCATATTTGCTGTTTGGCTTTTAGAAATGACTTTCAGCTGAGAGCCAGGATGTGACGGAGCTTAATTCAAGTCTGTCTCGTCTCACAAACACATTAAAACCGTTTTCAGGGGAATTTATGACAAACCAACACAAATGAGTGGAGAAATGGAGTTTTGGGCTTAAGTTCATCTTATGGACTCATTTACATTAATTTGACTTAATTCTTTTGCTTTTGCTATGACAACTTACTTTTTGTGTTCATTTAACTCAACACTTACACTAAAAAGTTGAACCAACTTAATTGAATTGCCTCTATGGGTAACAAGTAATTAAATTAAGTTTATCCAACTTAATTTATTAAGTTTAATCAATTCAATATATTCTAATTATCCAACTCAATTTGTTAATTTTATTTAACAAATTTATTAAGTATGTTTAAGATAACAGATTTAAGTCACTCTTACTCAAATCATTTATTTTTCTTCTTATAAACATTTAAAATCTCTACGTCTTAATTAAAGTCGACTCAAACTAAAGGATTTTTTTACTTTGACTTTACTTGAAATAATTAAATTTAATACCATATTTGTATCCCATGTCTGACCAGGACTCCAGCTACCAGGGACAGATTCCCCAGTAAGTGACTGTGGCTCTGTGGGTAAGTGGTTGTCTTGTGATCAGAAGGTTGTAGGTTCAATTCCTGCTTCGTCCTGCCACGTGGATATTGGTGTGTGAATGTGACTCTAATGTGAAGTTGTAATTTATATATATCTTGAATTGGTTAAACTTAATAAATTAAGTTGGATAAACTTAATTGAATTGCTACCCATAGAAGCAATTGAATTAAGTTGGTTCAGTGTTTTCTTGTTAGAGTGATGGCCTCCTCTGCTCACCAGCTGTGATCCACCCACCTCCACCCATCTCCACCTTCTGCCCTCAGGCCTCATCCTCCTCTGACAGCCACCAGTCCAGACCCTGGTGAGTCACATTCACATGTTCATCCAGCTCATTTAAGTCCAGCTCAACGTCTCCGGCCTCAACGCCAAACGACTTGGTTTATTTTCATGTTCATTTTGTCATTAAACTCTTTTAATCGCTTTCTTTCTCCGTTTGAGTCTCTCCATATTGAAACGAATTGGTGCTTTTCAAAATGGTTGAAAAATCTGAAAAGTTATTCTAATTCAAAACGCAAAGTTCCAATAGCTGATCATTGCTGTCAAGAGGTAGATGCAGGATGTACAGGTCCTTTTAAAAAAATAGAATATTGTGATAAGTTCGTTATTTCCATAATGTGGCAGACAGACAGAAACAGACAGAGACAATTTCCCAGAAGTTTGTTCCAGATTTGTGTTGGTTAGACGCTGAATGCTGCGTTGTTAATTTCCTTTTCTGTAACAATCTGCTGTAATCCAGACGGTCAGGAAGGTTTGCTGGATCACCTGGATCACCATCTCCTCTCTACGGCAAGCTGAGTGGCTCATGTTTATCGTTTCAAGCCTCCTGGAGACTCGAGGTTAAAACCTTAAAGGAACTGAGAAACTCAGCTGGTTCTCAAAAGAATTAACTTCAGATATTTTCCAGATCTTTCCCTCTCAGCATGCAGTCGGTCTGTTTGTCTGACTGGGAATCCAGCTGTCGTGGGAAGAGTCTGTTCCTTTGACTTTGCTCCATGTTTTCCACATCTCGCCTCTGGAACGAATCGGTTCTGCGTTCCTGATGCGGACGGGAGGCTCCTGGACGCAGAGCCACGTCTCCAAGTCAGCAAGTGTTGAGAAAATATATTTAAAATAAGCTAGTTTTAAAATGTAACATGACTTGATGGAAATAGCCTAATTATAGTTTTATAAGATCTGAGACCAAGATCTCTGTCCTTTGCCCTTTGTCTGTTTGGGAGACAATCATTAGGAAGTTTCAGCTTTTCACATGTATGTGTGAGAGCCATAAACCAGCAGGAGATCAGGAGAAGTTCTCCTTAGATAATAGGGACAAAATGGCTTTAGAGAGGATCAGAGACAGATCCTGGTTGGATGAGCAAAGTTCCACCCTATTTGAATAAATTAAAGAAAAGAGGATAAAACTTTCCACACAGAGTAACAAATCAGATTTTGCTCTTTGCAACTTCTCCAAGAACGTTCTTGCTGTCTGTTTGTCATTTTCATCTTTTGTCTTTTCCTCTTCTCAGGTAAATTTATGTGTTGTTTGTGCTCTGAGGTTTCTGAAGTTTGAGCTTTTCTGGTGATAGTTTGCATCTGTCTTGAATAAATGCTGATTATTGTGACGCTGTTGTCTCTGCGTGATCTCAGTCTTTGTACACAGCATTTTTCTGAACCCGGGAATAGAGAAGATATAACGAGTCAAAGGTTTTTAAAGTTTTTGTATTTTCTTCTCTTAATACAAGTCCACCGCTTCACAGGAACACCAGACACAGCGGACGCCGTCCATGAGGACAGAAACCATGGAGCCTCTCTGAGATGTGCTGCGTGTCCAGAAGGTCCTCCAGGCTCTGGCTGGTAGCACAGATCTGTAAATCCAGTGTCAGCAGACGGAGACCTGGCCTGGTTGGTTTACTGCTGCTTTCTGCTGACCTGAGTCAGCACCGGATCAAACGGCAGCTTGCTTATTACAGGAGCTGCTGGTGGAACCAGGCAGTAAAGGCAAGGAGGGAATAAAAGTCCTGCTGCAGGTCGGCAGCAATTAGTCAAACATTTCATGTGTTCTGGTGGTTTTACTAAAGATGTTTGGAATCGAAACGTGTCGGTTTATCTGCTGATGCCTGGAGGGAAAAGAAACTTGAATCGGTTCATTTCCTGCCATTTCCCAGAATATTCCCAACATATATGCTAATTTCAGTGATAACGTCCCAAAGTCATTTAGTCCTGGTGTTATGAGTTTACATTCTTATTTTATTAAAGCAAATCTCTCACAGTGACTCGTTTCTCGAGTGTCACTGTGAGAAATGAGTTTTGATAAATGATGCTTCTGCACCGCTGAGATTTAATCTGGGACTTACTGAATATTATTCATTTCTTGTAATGGATCAAACTTTTTTCTTGGCAGCAAAACATGGAAAAAATGATTTTATATGAAAGACCCACATGAAGTGGTGAACAGGAAGGAACATAATAATAAAACTCATTTATTTTCATACAGTTCAACTTTCACTGCAGCTGAGAGTCTCTGGGTTGTGTCTCCACTTGCAGCTTTCAAGTCTCTGTACGTCCTCTGTTGGATTTAGGTCTGGACTTTGACTAGGCCATGTGTTAGAACATGAATATCCTTTTATCTAAAGTGCTCCATTGTAGTTCCAGCTGTATGTTTTGGATTATTCACCAACTGGAAGATTAACTTTTACCTCTCCTTTACAGGATTACATTTAAAAAAAACTTTTTTTAAAAAAAAAAGGATCCATCTAAAATCTTCAAGACATGGAAACGATTTTCGATGGATCCAGAAAACGTGGTTCTCGTTTTGGCTGTTCATCCACGTAGATTTGGCACTTTGGGAGACCAGAAACAATTATTCTTGAAACCAGGTTCCAAAGAGAACAAGTTTCAAAACCTGGTTTCATGTTTCGGTTCTCAGTGTCGGTTTTTTAAACGATGATATTTTAGCTCCGTCCATCTCTCTGTCTGTCCCACATGCTCCTCACCATAGACAATAATATTAATATTAGTATTAATGTCTATGCTCCTCACTGTCACAGATATCTAATATGGCGCCATTCTGTCTTTTTTGTGGGCGTCACAGCGCCACCCAGTGGCCCGGCGAACCAACCGCATCGTTTTCGGTGGCGCTACAACATGTCGCGTCAACATTTTTGCTTAATCATTTACAAACGTTGACCTTGAACGGGGACAAAATGTCCTAAATCGTATCATCCAGGTGTTGTAAAGAGTCGTGGTAGCAGCCAGTCATGAAATGAATGTGAAGAGGCTTCTGACTGAAGACTGCTGCTGGATGACAGCCTCATCGTGACATGCTAGCTGCTAGCTGCTAGCTGCTAGCTGCTAGCTGCTAGCTGCTAGCTGCTAGCTGCTAGCTGCTAGCTGCTAGCTGCTAGCTGGTCGATATTCAGCAGCAGAGACTGGATTTCAAAGTAAAATGTCCTGATGACATCATTAGCTGTTAGCACTCTGCTAATCCACCTCTTTTGTTTTGACTTCACAAAAGACTAAATGTGAACACAGATTAGGTGATTTTGTTGTGCCAAACTCAAACGGTTTTTCTTCAAAATGTTTCAGTTTTTAATCTTGTTTTTGTAATTTTTTTCAGGATTTTGGCAAAAGAATCACAATGAGCATGAAGGCAAAAATAAATTTCCTTTCTTGGACATGAAATGCTTCAATAACTGAGGTCTCATGCCGAAGCTTCATCTTAATGCCTTTTCTATCAAACAATAACAGCCTGAACCGAGTCCAGAGGGAAAGACGTCTCAGCATCAGGCTCAGCCAGCGGAGCTGAGCCCAGCTGAGCCCGGCGCTCAGAACCACCACATCAAATAAAGACACTTTATCAACTCACACTGCAAGATATTAGCCTGGATGATTTTACAGATTACAGTGTAATAAAATAAAATCCTTTGGCCCAGTTTGAAGTGTTTGGAGACAAAAGGTCAAAAAGCAAAAAGTTATAAAACTGGAAGACAGACTGTTGATTTCCTAGGGTGTCTGACTCAGAAGTTTTATCTACAGCCATGAAGGATAATAAATGAAGACATTATATTAAAGAAAATACAAAACCTCCAAGAATTGTACGTTCCTTTATGTTTCCCTTTAAGCCAGATTTTTCCAGCAGGTGAGTTCAACAAAATGTGAAACAGGCACAAAAGTCTTACATTTAGTAAACATGTTGACCTGATGCTGTAAAATTGAATATTTCTCTTTTCTGATGTTCAGTAGAATCCAGATATTGTCTTAAAGTGGTAGGTTGTGGTGAAGACCCAGGATGTGGTGAAAAATTATGAATTTAATGATAATCTCCACAGCACAGAACAACGGAGAACAGCAAGAGGAACATCTGACGACACAGGAAAACAGGCAACACATGACAAGGATCCAATGAAGAACAGGTGAGACTAAATACACACAGGGTCGTCAAGGGAACGGGACACACCTGGGAGACAATCAACAGGAAGCAAACTGAACACAAAAAACTCTAAAATAAATACACAGAGAAACACCATCATGACATATTTTACATTCATGTTATGAGTTTTTCCTCAGTGACACTAAATCAGACAGAACTGTTTCTTTTGAACTCATTTAATGTAACTTTCTCCAGCTGAACAGAAACAGAACTGAAGTTATTGTCTTTGGATCTAAAGAGGAAGAATCAGGGCACAGATTCAGTTATTACAGCTGGAAACTGGAGATCAGTGATGGACTTTGGCCTGAACCTTCAGACACATAAAGACGGTTACAAAGTCGGCCTTCTATCAGCTGAGGGACAGTTTTAGGACTAATTAAGATCTAGAGAAACGTATCCATGTTTTATCTTCAGTCACATTCATTACAGTGTTTCACTGATCTGAGTCAAAAATTAGACAGCAGAACGAAACAGTATTCAGTTTTTATGCTCCTCTAATCTGGAACAAACGTAAAGGAGCATAAAAATGAAAATCTGCTGAAACACAGCAGATTAAATTAAATTGTTAAATCACGATAAAAACCCTGTTTAGCGCCGTCTGTCATTGATCATTGATCAGTTTATTTGATCCTGGTATCAAAGCAATAATGCTTATTTCATAATCAGTGAACATTTGAAATGCTTTGCTGCTGAAATGCTCTAATAAACCTGACCTGAAGGTAAAACCAGGTCTGCAGTTCGTCTTTGTTGTAGTGAACGAGGATCTTTGATTTGGCTGGATGATTATTAACCTCAAACACTCAAACGTTTAGGATTTGGAAGAGCTGATGGCAAAGCAGGACATGAAATCTCAGGATCACAATTTCTTCAATACAGTTTCCTGACATTAATATCTAAATACATAAATATGAACAGCTTGTGTCTGGTCTGCTTGGTTGGTCGTCCTAAAGAAGAATGTTCTGTCAGGACGGATCCATTAGGCTCTTGGAGGTCGAGTTTCGGTTTCATATTCAACACATGTTGGTTTACTTTCCTGCATGGATAAAAAAATAACCTGAAACATGGATCTGGTCATGATGCTAATGAAAAGGTCGTGTGTTTAAAGGGATTTTATGATAAAGCCAGACAACACAACAAAGAGACATTTTAATCTGATGATCAGCAACAGATCAAGAAGGAAGGTTTGTCTGAATCCAATATGTCCCATAGTTACAGCTCAATATTTAGCATTAATATGTGAAATCTGCACTTCTGTGTTTGTTGATGCAGTTGCAAAAAAAGTTAGAGAAACTTCAATGGCTCATTTTCTTCTTTTTTTTTTTTAAAAAAAAAGCTTTTGGATTCTGCCAGTCAGGTCTTACAGTACTTATCACATTTAAGCCTAATTTATCCATAAATTACGCTCCATAATCAAAAATACTCTGTCTTTTTGTGATTTTGGCCATTTTCTTGGCCTGTGAATGAATGAGGACTTTATCCTTGATGATTTTGGGCTCTGTGACAAAACGTTTGGACACCAGGACTCTAGAATTTCACTTTTTAATCACATAATAATTCATAGATTTGCACCTGACTCTGCAAGAAAATAAATAAATCTTTCAACTGCTTTTTCTACAACAAGAAAGACGAAACGTGTTCTTGTTTCTCCACAGACTCAGTTTATCAGCTGTGTTGTGAGAAGAAGAGTCAAAGTGAAAGAGACGTCGGTGTCCAATAAGGACAGACCTGGGATCAGGGGATCAGACATGTGAGAAGCGTCACTGTTTGGTTCCCAGCGGTTCTGATCCGCCGGGTCTGAGCTGTGGGGCGGCTGGAAGCTGAGCTCAGCCCCATGTGTTCACACTGCTGGTCCTTTTCCATATGGGATTATTTACATGTCGGCTTTGTTGTTGGAAGATCAAAGCGTGGCAGAGATGCAGCTGAGATGATTTTATGACACATTTTAGCAAATTTTCAAGGGGAGGATTTTATAATGGCCCGTAAAACCTGCTGCACAGCAAAGCAAAAACATTAACACTAATATCCCACAGAAATAAAAAAAACGACCTCACTGAAGCTGTGGACCAAAAACCTGGCAGAATTTTTGTTTTGATAAGCGATGATCCCCAACATGGTCATACAGTAAACTGGACTTAATAGCACATAATGTGCACTCAATACAAATAGTACGCCGCTTCCTTATTTTGTATTTCTATTATGTTTGAATACAAAAGCATAACTTGTCCTGAAAAATAACATGAAAAATTAGCAGATTTTTTCTCATTGAACTGAAATACATGATTTATCTCTGCACAGATTAGCAGTTAGCCGCTGAGCTAGCGAGGAAACTAGCATGTTAGCTCTGTAAACATAACATTTACTTATGTAAATAAGTAAATGTTAGTAATTTTGTTTAATTACTAACCTGTAATTAAACAAAAGTAAGACTTTAATGTTTGTGCTCCTTTTTATGCTAATCCCACGTTGAATATTTCTGGTTTTATAAGACAAACCAGTGACCAGATTAGCAGTTAGCTGCTGAGCTAGCGAGGAAACTAGCATGTTAGCTCTGAACTCTCAAAAGCAAATGTTATATGTAAAAACTTTATGGGAATCATGGTGAACATTACCAACCTGTAATTAAACAAAAGTAAAACTTTAATGTTTGTGCTCTTCTTCATGCTAATCCCACGTTGAAGATTTCTGGTTTTATAAGCCAAACCGTGAGCAGAAATATCAAATGTATTGTGAAAAAACAGGATGAAAAGATTTCTTCTTGCACATTGTTCAGTTTTTATTTTACAAAAAAGGAGGACAGGGCTACAAATCCTGATAATTTATACAAATACAACACATTTCAAAAATAAATTTTAATTTAGTAAATTCTCTGTGAACAAGTTTCTGCAATAGCCACTGATCCCTGAGCAGAGACACAGAATGAAACACTTTTTCTTTTCACACCTTCTTACAGACATTAAAAATCTCGTTTTCTCATCAACACTTTAAATATTTACACCATGAATGAGTGTATGGATGTGTGAGGGAGGCAGGAAATCAATGTGAGCTCTGAACGTTTCCTTACCACCATCCAGGTAAAGAGACAGCACCGTGGAGACAACACCAACATGGCCGCTTCATGTCCAGCTTCATGTCCAGCTTCATATCCAAGTCTGGTGTTGTGTAAATAGCTACATTAGCCGTGTTTGTGAATTTTCTTCAGTCATGACCAGAAACACGCAGAAGCTCCATCAAATTATCTTCCTTCATTTTACATGTGAAAAAAACAACACAGTTCCAGCTGGTTCTGTTAACAGCTGGGATCAGAATGTCCCAGTTGGACCCTTCATTAGAATCATTCAGTGCTATAAAAAAGTTTCTCCAACAGGTTTTCTCATGTTTGCCGTTTCAGAATATCAAAGAAATTTTAAAATCAGCACAGATAATCTGAATACATGCAGAAAACAGAATGTATGAATGATTATTTCAATTAATGAAGGCATTTAAAGGTTTTGTGGAAATGAGTCTGGGGAAAAGTTTTGAATTACTCTGAACAATTGGCTTATTTCAGCCATATTGGAGGGTTTTTGAGTATGAACCAAATGTTTAAATCTTTGCACAGTATACTAAACAGGAGATATGAAAAAGCTACTTTTTTAGCCCTTAAATACATTTTGTTGTGTAGGAAAGTTGGATTTAGTCTCCCCTGATGTTGCATACATATCATTATATTCAGTTTATAAGGTATTTGCTGCAGATCTGCTAAACAAGGTTATGGATTTCCTTTGTTTTTGCAGATTTTGTCTTGAGGATCCAAAAGCATTCAGTGACATTCTTGGTGCCAACATTGACCAACTCTAACTGTGCCTTGCTTACAACATGTGTTCATTCATAATGTGGTAACATTTCCTGGCTCCAACATGAAAGGCTGGATGGATAAGTTATGTGTTGTTGACATCTTTTAATCAATTTGGCAGTAAAATGTTTTTGTGAAACAAGCTAATCAAATCTCTGCTGACCAGATTGAAATAATCATTTTAGTTGTACTTTATGTTTGTCCAGTTATCTTTGCCTGAAAGATACGTTGTCTGTTTAATTCTGAAACACTTAAGTGACAATAAATCTAAAAAAACGTACAGAAATCTTTGAAGGAAATACTTTTTCAGAGCACTGTATGAGCCTTAATAGTAGCTTTAAAGTGCAGTAAAATAAAAACAACACAAGCATGTTTGTTCTCAGTTTGATAAAGATTTCATAATTTGTAAAATATTTCAATATTGTTCCAGTTGGTTTTGTGCTTTATAAACTCAGAAATGTTCGTAGAATATTTAAGTGATCCAGCTGCTTTGTGGGAACAACAGTCCAGTCCGTCTCCAATGGACAGACTGACAGTAAACTCTAATCACCTTCATAAAGAGAGACACTTCGGGGGAAACCCAGACCTGCTAGATCAAAAAGAAATGTGCTATATTATATTCTCGTAATAGACATGAGAATAGATCAGGATATTTAAAAGCTGACAGCACAAAACGCCGCCACACTGAAGGTCCAGCTGATGAAGAGACTCAACAGGAAGTATCTGAGGTCCAGATCATTTAACAAGGCCTCAGTCTGGAGTCGGGTCTGGTACTTGGGTTTAGCTCTGGACAGTGATGGGCACCGCTAGCTAAAAATGGCAGCTGCACTGACCGTAACGCACTGATCATAAATATCAGCTCTGGTGACTTGCTACACCAACATAGCATTGAGAAGAAGCTAATGCTAAAGCGCTAAATTCAACCATGTTGGTACCCAACATGTGTCAATGACACAACATGTGTTACAGCTTAGTATGTCGCCCTCAACAGGGTGGAGTTTGTCATTACATGCCAAACAGTTTGTTTGCTCTTCACAAAGGAATTTTAACATTTTAAACTGTTTACTGTAAAGCGACAGCAATGCATTCTGGGTAAAGAATCAACTTGCTTCACTGCACCATGAGTGAAGAACATGGGATATAAAAACATATATGTTCAAATTCAAGGTATTTACGTTAATAATGCTCAGTGGATTCGGTTCACCTGTGTAAATGTGTATTAATAACTGCTCTGAATTAATTGTATTTATACTTTTGATATTGTTTTGAGAAAAACAATTGTGAGGACAGGAAGTGGAACAGCCTTTGCACACTTCAAAATAAGAGCATGAAGAGAAATGTCTGAGGAATTCTTGACAGTTGATAACAAAAACTTCAACTCAGACGATGAACTTTATTTAACTGAAAGTTTCCAAAACAGGCAACTAAATTAGAACTAAAATATTAATTTAAGAGAAGCTGAGTGTGTTAAGTGTTTTCAAAGTTAGCAAAAATGCTATTAGCTCTGCTAATAGCATGCATGTGCCCAACACTGGTTCTAATCTAATCACAGGTAACAGAGCAATAACTCTATGAATAGGACTGGGGCCAACAAATAACTAATACTGTACACACTTTGATGAAGGTGCTAAAAAACTGACAAAAACAACCAAATATATGAAAACTAGACAAAATATATACAGATGAGACCAAAAACCCTTCACCGTATCGTAACCAGCCAAACTCACTCAGTGATGGAGCTACAGTTTGCTGTGTTGTTCTGTGTACTAAAACATGGCAGCTATATATTAATATTTAATCAAACACAATGACATAACTCTACCTAAGCATAAAGGCATTTAAACATTTCCCTTTCTGTGACTCTGTGTTGATCCATGGAAGGATAAAGTTGGACACTAGCTTAGCGTTAGCTTAGCATTTCCTTTCGGCTGGTCGAACTCTTTTGTTGCAGGTTCAGTCGAGCTTCTTGGGACCTGGGAAGGTTTTCCACCTGCAACCTGAAGCTTTCAGCTTGTAATGGTGATGGTAGTTTAATATTTAGAAGTGAAGAATAAAAACACCACTGCTATGAAGAGCATTTCAAAGCTTGCAAAAACAGATTAGTTGTGTTAACTGCAGCCCTTTGGAGGCCTGACAGACTCTTGATGTGCTGAAATAGACACTCTGGATTCCCTTTTTATGGTTTCCTCTGAATATCAGGACAGTTGCTACTTTAGGAATCAATATGTGGGGCAATTTCAGATTAAAATCAGAATGAGAAGGTTTATAAATTAAATTTTAAGAAGTTAAATAGTGTCCAGTTCTTCATATGTACCTTCTTTCCTTCATTTTCAAAAAAAACAAAACAAAGTGAAACTAAAATCTGACAGAAAGTCCTTCGCTGCTCCCCTCTGCGTCGAACCTGTGGCTTCACTTTAACTGGAAGTATCCTTGAATAAAAAACGAGAGCAGAACATCTGCAGACAGGAACCCAGATCCCACACAGGGCCTTCCTGACTGCAGCCATCCTGAGCAAAGCTGCAGGCCTGAGGTGATTCGTGGGGGAGGAGAGGCTGTGCAGCACAACGTGTCTCTGCAGACGTCCTCCCTCCGTCTCTCCCTCCTCTCCTGGAAGAGAAAACGGACCTGGGTCTGCGGTGCAGGCGGGACGGGAGTCGTGGTCCTCAGGCCCTCGGGGAGTCGTGTTCCTCAGGCCCTCAGGGAGTCGTGTTCCTCAGGCCCTCAGGGAGTCGTGTTCCTCAGGCCCATGTTCCTCAGGCCCTCAGGGAGTCGTGTTCCTCAGGCCCTCAGGGAGTCGTGTTCCTCAGGCCCTCAGGGAGTATTGGTCCTCAGGCCCTCAGGGAGTCGTGTTCCTCAGGCCCTCAGGGAGTCGTGTTCCTCAGGCCCTCAGGGAGTCGTGTTCCTCAGGCCCTCAGGGAGTCGTGTTCCTCAGGCCCTCAGGGAGTCGTGGTCCTCAGGCCCTGCTTCTCCATGATATTCCACAGCTTACGCAGATTGGACCTGGTGATGGTGTCGTCTGGTTTCAGCTGAAGAGCCCGGAGGTAATTGGCCTCGGCTTCCTGCAGCTTTCCGTTGAGGTGGAGAATCGCGCCGAGGTTCATCAGAGCTGCAGGGAACTGAGGCAAACACAAGACTGTTTTAGGATCCAATCAGCCGTCAATGAGATACTTAGCTGGTGTACAGGAGCTAAAAAGTGTTTTTTAAGTTCATCTTACGGACTCATTTACATTAATTTAACTTAATTCTTTTGCTTTTGCTATGACAACTTACTTTTTTGTGTTCATTTAACTCAAACTTACACAAAATAGTTGAACCAACTTAATTGAATTGCTTCCATAGGTAACAAGCAATTCAATTAAGTTTATCCAACTTAATTTATTAAGTTTAACCAATTCAATATATTCTAATCACCCAACTTATCACCCATAAACCTAATTGAATTGCTTGTTACCCATACAAGCAATTCAATTAAGTTGGTTCAACTTTTTCTTTTTAGAGTGTACGAACTACTTCAGGTTTTCTACTATGCTTCCTTGAACAGGTTAGGATACGTCTATGGACTAAACAAAACATGTTCATGACATTTTCTGCACAGAACCATCCTTAGATGATGACATTTGAGTCAGCCTAAAACAACAGAGTGAGCTGTTTTAGGGCCTCTGTTGCTTTAAATCCACATAAGCTGCTGCTGACCGCGCCTCCCAACTCATCGTTTAAATTTACACGTGAAAGTGGCTGCAAACGTCCATCCATCCCTTTTCTACACTCCATCGTCCCTTAGTGGGGTTGGGAGGGTTGCTGGCGCCTGTCCAGCAAACGTTTGAGGCGAGAGGCGGGGTCACCTGGACAGGTCACCTGGACAGGTCACCTGGACAGGTCACCTGGACAGGTCAGGCCAGTCTGTCGCAGACGGCTGCAAACAGGTGCGCAATTAGATAAACATACATCTTTGAAAAGCAGAAGTGGAGCCTCCTGCACAACCAACAAGAACGCAGCAAGTCAACAGCAAAACATTGACTTTATCCAGCAGCCATTGTACAGCGGTAAAACCAGCTGATCAAACGTGCTGGAGCTCAGCTTGGGTTGCTAGGTGACAGCTGGAGCTCAGCTTGGGTTGCTAGGTGACAGCTGGAGCTCAGCTTAGGTTGCTAGGTGACAGCTTGAGCTCAGGTTGGGTTGCTAGGTGACAGCTGGAGCTCAGGTTGGGTTGCTAGGTGACAGCGGGAGCTCAGCTTGGGTTGCTAGGAGACAGCTGGAGCTCTGCTTGGGTTGCTAGGTGACAGCTTGAGCTCTGCTTGGGTTGCTAGGTGACAGCTGGAGCTCAGCTTGGGTTGCTAGGTGACAGCTGGAGCTCAGCTTGGGTTGCTAGGTTACGGTAGAGTGCTTATTGAATGAGACTCAACCAGGAGATTTTTTGAAACAGTCCATTTTCCAGACACCAAAAAACATGAAACACGGCTGAGTTTTTTCTTTAAAGTACTCTGGTTGTTTTCAGAAGCCGTTTTGCTAAATATTTTTAAAGCTTTAAAAAAACACAAACGTGTTAAACAACAAAGTAATGGATCAGCAGATTAGTGGATGTGTGTCCAACACTGGAAAAATCAAAAATTAAATCTGACAGAAATTCTGTGGGGTCCCTTTAAGAGACGATCCTGACAAATCAGAGCGTTTGGACGAGTTACTAATCAGGAACTCAGTATGCTGGATTCTGACCAACTGAATCTGCAAACGTATCGATCCGATAAGCTGAAAGCACATAATGGAGCTTCCTGAGAAAGAGCCGAGATTCTGTCTAAATGTGTTTAGACTGGAGACATAATGAGATTAGAAATTCACATTTCACCACATCAGTGCTGATGAATAATGCAGCCTGTCTGTTCATACTGAATATTTCAGCAGGGGATGATTTGTGGCTCGTCATCTTTTCTCTGGGTGACGACATGCAGGGAGTAAAACTCCCAAAAACACAAACGCTGAACTTCCTCACAGGATATCAGCTTCTGTGACGAACATCTGATCCTGCAGATGATTCAAAGTGTTACACGATCTGTGTTGTATAAAGTACTGAAGTCTCAGAGTCAAGTAAAAGTTTAGGTTCCTCTCCAAAATATGACTTTGGTAAAAGTCCAAGTCACTGACTGAAATGTTACTTGAGTTAAAATCTTAAAGTATCTGAAGTTTCTTGTACTTAAGAATGGAAATTACTGTAAAAATGGATGAACTCAAGTAATGTAATGCAAAGTATAAGTAAAAAGTAAAACAAGGCAAATGCAGATTGAATGACATTTTTTATTGTCCCCTCGTCTGTCCCTGGTTCTGTCCCCTCGTCTGTCCCTGTGTCTCTGCGTCCAGCCATGTCAGAGGCAGCAGCCGCCTCTGCTTTGAAGTGGCTGGACATGTTTGTTCCTGCTGGTGCCAACAGGCAAAGTCATAATCAGTGTGACGGATGAGTCATGGAGACATAAGGACAGGAAAAGGCCTCGGCTGAAATCCTGCCAAGAAGCATGGAGGCCCAGGAGGGACAACATCTGATCACCATTTTGGTTAGAGATGTGGAAAAAACGCCTCATGCAGCAGAGAAGAGAAGCTCCAGGTTTGCTGCTGAGTTTATCTGCTTTTCACAGAATAAAAATCATTTTGTTCCTTGAAATTTGTGTTTTCCATGTAATTATTAACCACTGAGACTCTCTTTAATCAGCCGAGGTTAATTTAATCTGTGAATAAACGCAGCTGTCCTGGTTCTGGAGAACAAGCAGCAGAGGAGACATGCAGATCTACTGGGACTCGGACGTCCAACAGGTAACTCTGGAGGAGCTGCAGCTCAGGTAGCAGAAAACTAAAGCCTTCAACTCTAAACATGCAGCAGCTGCAGCAAAGTTTGGGCCACAAAGGACTCAGGGGGGCAAATATAAATACATGCCACACTTTTCAGATTTTTCTTGGTAAAAAAACTAAACATTGTTTCCTCTCCATGTCAAAATGATGAATGTTTTGTTTAGATCATCAGGAAAAACCTCAAACAGATTGTGATTGGAACAGAATAGGGGGCAGAATGCAACTTTTTAAAGCTTCTCATCGTGTTAAAAATGTTTTCCCTCATCATAAAACTACCTGCAGTGTCGCTTTGATTCGGTCAGGAGACTCTGAGGAATCTTCAAGTCGAAAACAAGTTTATACAGATTTTACTGTTTCCTTAAGCAACTCTTCAAAATAAAAATTGTTGATGGAAACAGTAAATTGTGCTTTAAATGTCTCAATGTGTCAGGAAAATACACAAAACCCCTCGATTAAAGGCTGTGGTGACTTTTGGAAAGCGTAATATTTTGCGGTTGGATTGTAAAGTGAGGCAGTCAGATGGAAAACATCTGATTTATTCACAGCACTGAGATCCTGACTCTCTTCACAGGTGAAAACTGCAGGTTTAAATAATCTCAGCTGTGCTGGACTCAACCACCTCCAATTCACAGGGGGATCAAACTTCACAAATCTTCACCCATATCAAGAAACTACATTTTATTAAATATGAACATTAAAATTAACTTCTTATAAATATTTTATCTTACACCAAATAAAACCCATAATCAATTTCCTCCCCCACTTTCCTGGAGCCTATAAATGGTGTCTGGACCCCTGGGGTAGTTTTTGTCCAAACACCCTGGAGAGACACAGAAAACCCAGGTGAGTCTCTGCATATCAGCACCTAACAGATTATGCACCATTTGCTCAGTTTGACCCACCAGCAGCTCTGATAACAATCATCCTCATCCACAGGAAACCAGCTCACCTGTTTCCTGTGGAGGTGAGCTGGGCAGCTGTTCAGCCCAGAGCAAACGGCTAATTACTAAAATCCTCAATTAATACAATTAAAACTTCTTATGTGCAAATCTCTGCTTTTACAGTGCCGTGCTAAATAAAGTGCTTAATAAAGTGCTTTTAAAGTGCTACACAGTGATTAAGTCAAAACAGTCCCAGTAATGATCTCTCTTCATTACTGTATGTATGAATGGAATAATCAGCAAAATAATCAGAAATATGTCAAATTTGGGTTACAAGACACATTTCGACCTCCCAGAAATGAAAAGACTGAAACATGGGGAGACTTAATGATGGGAAAATAATCAATTTTGAATGAATTATTTGTAATTCAGAATCAAACTACCTTGTAGTTACTGGCTGCCGTGTGTCCTGGTCTGATCGTCACGTCGGGTCTGAATCTCCTTCACGCAGCTCGGCGCCGTAATGGCCGCCGTCACTCTGGGACTGTAAATTACCTTCAGCCTGACCTCACCGCTTTAGGGCCAGATCACAAAATAATGCTTGGAGATGGACTGTTTACACACATGGACATGACTTGAAGTAATGACCAGACCTCACACAAACATCTCCAGGTGACAAATAGGTGTTTATTGTATAACTTTAATGTTTTACGAAAGATTCAAAGTGTGGTTGCATTTTACTGTGAGTTTGTGAGCTGAGTGGGTTTAAATGGCGCATTAATCATAAGTCCAGGGAGAAAAGCCTGGACTGGACAACGAAATGGTAAAATAATAACCAGCCTGGCCTCTCAGCACAGTCGGCATGAGTTAGAGGACAAAAGCTTCACTGAACAAATACAAATGCTTAATTTTTTAGATAGAAATCAATTTAAATTTTGCAGTTTCAACTAAATTCAAAATGTTTTCATTTTCTTATTTAAAACCTCAAATGCATCTGAAGTGAGAAACCAGAGGTAAAAAGCAGGAAACTTCGGATTAACATCATGCTGGTGAAGATTCACACTGCTAGATGTTTGAAACTTTAAAAATGATAAACAAATCAAACAATATTTGAGCAAAAACATGTATTTTAAAGTAGGGCTGTAGTGATACAATAATCTCACGATACGATACATGATAATCCGCCCAAGATACAATATATATTGCGATATTCATCAAACGATACAATTCAATACACTTTTGCGATTTTCTGAAGGGTTTTAGAGGGACAGAGTGATTTTGGTGACATTTTGTGACTGTTATAAAGTTGGACTGAAT
>CAEGAF010039998.1:0-26082 GCA_903067075.1 Micropoecilia bifurca | reverse complement strand
AAGTTTCACTGAGTTAACGCGGCTATGGATGACATGTAAAAGATTAGTCTTTTTGGCTCCCAGCGTTATTTGCATGCGCGAAGTTTCCTTAGGTCCAATAACATGGATCGTATCTAAGTCAAAAGTCAGTGCCTCACCAGCAATGAACCTCACCGCACGTCACTGGTATATATATATAAAACTTTAATATTGATGAAAAAGTTCCAGTTCTATTGGCAGATTATTTAATTTAAGACAAAATGTCTAGAACTAGAATGTTTTCACCAACATGAAGGAGCTATTGACTTAAAATAAGCTCCTATTTCTACTTGTACGTTAGTTTTTGTCTTATGCACTAAGACATTTGAACCAAAAACAAGAGCAAAAAGAATATTTCGAAAGATTTTCTAGTTTTAACTTTAAACATAAACCGTCATTGTAAAAGACAAAAAACAAAATCACGCTGCACCTTCCTGCACATTTCTAAAATAAAGAAAACGCTACCGACAATTTTCGACGCGCAACATCTTAATGCTCAGATTTTTTCAATGACTTTAATGAACGCCGTTCTCCGAAGCCAACAGTGGGATGAAAAGTAATCCCTCCGCCTCCCGCCGGGCCCTCGGCGGCGCGGAGGCCTTTGCCAGCAGGTTACAGCAAAGCACTTTAAAGTTCCAAGTCATTTCCTCCGCTGGTGCATTGTTAGCAAACAGGGAATCTGTTGTTGGCACAATCTCCTCATTATTGGCTAATCACTTGAATAGGAGCGGTTTGTAAAGGCAAACACAAAGCAAGTCGCTCAAACACACACAGAGAGAGATAGAAAGAGAGAGAGCGAGTCTGTTGGCCTGGGCTGTTGTGCAAGGCGCAGGACGTTATTGCGTTCCTAATGGTGCTTGAAGTAATTACACCCTATAATGTTAGTTGTCCTCTCCAGCTCTCCTCAGCAGGCTAGCTCAGAAGTGCCACACTCAATGCATCCCTCTCACCTAAATGGTTCCATTAGCCAGAAGGCCTTTGCAAACACTTTTCCTGCCCTGAGAATATGAGGCGAGCACCGACACAAACCTAATTGACCGTACGGAAGGAGGGGCTGGTCCTTGTAAGGAGGAGGGGGGGGGGATAAAATAAAATAAAATAAATGGATGTATGTTTGACACAGCTGTTTCATGGCAGCTTTTCTGTGTGGAAAGCTGCCGTGTGTGGAGTCATGTGTGGAAATGACAACATGAGGAATTTGAGAAACTGGACAGATTTGTCATCCAAGCTCACCCTGCTCATATAGAGTAAACACAGGGAGCTGGAGGAAAAAACCTACAAGGGCAATTTAGAATTGCTAAAAAAGAAAACTGCAGCAGTTACTGAACCAACGGTCTTAAAAATATCTAAAATGTATTATGGTAAATATATCTTTCATAAAGATTTTATGTCTGAAAGAAGTACATACAATATACCTGTTTAATTGTTGTTTTGGGCATGTTTTTGTCCTTGGTCTCTCTTTACTCTGACTCATTTAAAGCTGCAATATGTTAAACTGCTTGTTGTTTTTACATATTTGTTAAAATTATCACCATGGCTACAGTACAGCATGTGAAGCTCCTCCTCCTCCTTCCAGTGTTACTACTGACACCTGCAGAAACAGACTTCTGGTCAGAAACGACCAATCAGAGCCAGGGGGAGGGTAGTATCGCTGTCAATCATCTTTGTGAATGCGCTGTTCAATGCGCCAATGGTGAAAAAAAACCCAGAAAAACTATTTATTCACCGTAATTGGTGGCCATGCTAACTAGCCTTAGCATTCAGAGTAGCAGAGTGCAAGGGGGAAGGTGCGACCAGCGCATACACATGCATGATTGACAGCGGTAAGACGAAAATCCAGTCTGTCCAATCAGAAGTCGCCTTGTGTGGAAATAATCAGGATTTTATGGGGCTTCGTGTAAATCATGCTAAACTTTGTATTTTTTTTCATTCCACAACCATAGGAAAAAAGAATATTACACTGAAAACGTCCATTTGTTTAATACATGCGGCGTTAGTTAATTTTAACAGCCACAACAGAAGCATATTTCATATGAACATGCGTAGGCTTTGGTAAGAATTAAGCGTGAAAGTTTGCAGGGAGCTTAAAAAAAAGTCCAAGATGAGTTCCGGGTCTCCATTAACGCCCCGGTTTTTATTTGACCCGCCAGGCTGCTGGGAACAGGGAAACCGTTTGTACGCATTGCCCTTCTTGCAGGTCAGGATAAGCGCGCTCTTCCCCTCTAGACGGCTCGCTCCGTGTCGAGAAAGGACCCGGCGCAATCCAATATTAATGCGTCGAGTCGGTGCGACTGAAACAACTGCCGCTGTAAAGAAGTTAGCCCTCCAGAAATTTCTCCGCGATCCCTGATTCCTTCTCGCTGACCCAGGCGTCCAAGTCCCTGAGGGGCATTTTGTTGAAGTTATTTTCTCCTGTCTCCATGGTTCTCCTTCCTGTCTTCCTTCTACATCCATTTGATGCAGCAGACTTATTTTCTATTTATGACTGAGGCGCTTTGCGTCAGCGTCAGCTCTGCTGGGGAGAGGGTGGGGTGCACAGCAGGATATGGAAAAACAAAACAAAACCAAAAAAAACGTCATCCTCTAAAAGGGGTTCAACTGACAACTGGTGTTTAGAGTGTGTGTTTCTGGGTGTGAGTGTGCGTGAAGCCAAGTCCCCTGGGGTAGACATCTTATCTCAGCGGCGACTGGGAGGAAAAACAGGCCAATATGTCGGGTGCAAAGATGTGCTGTGGGTGAGAGCAGATAGTGAGACCTCCGGATTTACCCCGTCGTGACAGGACCAGAGGGCTTCCCTACTATACAGCGCAAGCAGACGTGACAGCCGGGTGGACGGACTCAACGGCAGGGAGCACATTCTGCTGCGCGATTATGACAACTCAAACTTTTGGCAACAACGTAGGAAAGTGGGTACTGCAGAGACCAAGAACCACAAAGGTGATCAAATTAAGATTTTTGGAAGGGAACAGATTCTTCAAGAGTTGAACTCGGAACCCTGGTGGGACTCTTCAGACAGACAGAAGTCATGAATGAATAAAGAGCAGCTGATGTTTGTGTCGCCCCTCTGTCTAGGCTTGAGCATCATTTTACTCACGTCTGAGTGGATTTACAGAGCTTAGTCAGGGTTGCAAGTCTTTGAATCATCAGTATTTGTTGTTCAGATGCTAAAAACCTATGAACCAATCTTTAAAAGGTTTAAAGATCAGTTTTGCAATAGTCCAGAGTATTTGTGCCACTCAAATGCAAGATCTCTAACTTTGAGAAAACAATGCCAAACAATGACCCAAGTTTATTTTGCTATAAGACAAAGCAAAAAGGATAAAATCTCCAAAACCCACTGTACAGACCAACAGCAAAGAGTGGCGACTTGAGTGGCAACCTGCTGTTAAACATATATTTTTTGTCCTACAATCACAAATTAAATGTAGACTTCGTCAAACTGTTATGACCATCTGAAACTGTGGGCTCTTCGTCAGATGAAACCAAGGTTGAGTGTGACTCATCTGAGTTTGTTGTGAAACCAACAAAGTGATAATATAAACCTTTAATAATATGAACAAAGTGTTGGAGGATGGTTGGAGGAACAACCATCCTCCAACCAAAAATGTCTGCTATGGAGGCGGCATTGCATCGCTAAATGATAATTGGAACTGAACTGGCGACCGAATTAGCCAAATGGAGATTGATGCAATGCTTACGTGCAGGATATAACAACACCTCTATTCTGTTAATCTCCATGCCAATTATGTAGCTGCAACATGTACATCCACAATTAGACTGCCATGTTTTTGTTTTTGACCATTTCCTTAGCAACCCATCCAGTTGAGGAGTAAATATCTTTGATTCCAGGCAACAAAGCTGCGGGTTTGCTCGGAGATATCCCGAAGCTGTGGTCAGTAATTGAATTGGTGGAGAGTATAATCCACCCCAACGCCCAGGACAACAGCTGGTTGCCTTGGAGATTGGGTGCAAGCGAGTGCAGAAGCCTTGCTGATCCTGCTGCTTGTAGGGAGATCACTTCGTCAGCATCATCCGTGCACTCGAGAGAAATACAACTCAAGTTTTATTCAGGAGCCACATAATGAAAGTTGTTAGCTGTTATTACCGGGGTCATGAGAACTCAAGCTATGAAAAATAACTCACTCAACGGAACAAAAAGATGTTGACTTGGATCAATCCATTACAAGCATGCCTGCAGCAAACAGGGGTACGCTTTGTGTCACCTATCATGAAGCATAAAAGAGGCTTTGTAGGTGTTCATGGAGGCCAAGCTCAAAGGAGAAGGTGGAAATCATCTTACTTAGATGTTGCGAAAAGGCTACTCTTGATCAGGTATAAGTAAAGCAGTGGAAGCAGTTGGAAAGCAGGACAAAGAAAAAAAAAGACAGAGAGAGAGAAAAAGGCAGGCTTAGTTCCTTGCCTTCGCACAGCTGGAAGCCGGCCTTGTGAAGCGTGTGCTCATTGGGGCGTCATTCAGCGAGAGCAGTGTTTGAGGCTCCCTGACAACTTCATGAGCGCAATAACAGGTTGACGTGTTCAGTGTCTCGATCTGTTTTCCTGGAACGGCGGCTGTAATATTGCAGGGCCTCACCCTCCCCCCCCCCACCCCTAACAGTATTATGTTGGCTTAGTGTGTGACCTGCCACCGCAACAGTCTATCCTGTTAAGAACGGAGGTGAGGAGGGGAGAAATGAGAAGTGTACACCGGTGTTGACGGAGCTGGAGAAGTGAGTGGTGGTTGCAGCTGCTTTTTAAAGTATTCTCACCCGATGGATTTTCAAACTTTCTCCAAAATGGTCACATTCAAACCACAAGATTTTGATGTGTTTGGATGTTTTTTATCTGTGGTATTTTGGGTGAGCAGGAGTGTTAATTTGCTCCCTCTACATATTTTCATCAGTAGTATTCCCTTTGCGACAGAGTTCGTCCTGTAATCGGTGGGTTGACGGTTCGAGCCTCCTCTCCGTCAACCTCTGTCGTCAAGTCCTTGGACAAGACACTTCCACCGCCTAGTGGCGGTCAGAAGACCTGGTAACCGGTAGCTTTCCATCATCAGCAAAAGTGTGTGTGAATGATAAATGGCTTGCACTTGTATAACACTTTATCCAGAGTACCCCAAAGCGCTTCACACTACTTTCAGTCACCCACTCATGAACACACTGACACACACTGATGGGAGCAAGCTACTGGATGGTAACCACAACTACAAGGCAAGGCGGGTAAAATGTCTTGCCGAATGACAAAACGGCAGACAGATGGAGCAGGGATTGAACAGATAACCTACGGACTGAAAGTCAAACTCCTACCACCATCATTCTAGTAGGTGTGAAGAGTCCTCTGGATTTGAAAAAGCACTACATAAATACAGCTCTTACATTATTATTACAGCTCCTTTATGAAAGACATTTGTTGAATGCATGACTAAAAGTTGCCTGGCCACCTGAGCAGCTTCTTTGTAGCTCCTCCACAGTTAAAAAGGGCAACTTAGCAGTTGAGGCATGCACTTTCCCATTGTCAAATAAAGGTTTTAACAGTGCAAGAGAAATCAATGGATTTCATTTGGAGGTATCCAAGTAAAATGGATCACTTTTCAGCTTTTCATTTGTAAAAATATTTGAAAATCGTTCCAATTTTAACTTCAGTCTTAAGCTACTCCGTGTTAGTATATCGCATAAAACGCCAATAAAAGCATATCAAACTTGACCCTAGAAAGCATATGCAAACTTTATTCAGCTTCGTCTAATTTTTAATGGAGAATCATTGTCCTGTAAGTGCTAGTTATATCCAACAGCAAAACTGTGCATCTCATCAGAGCCATTTTAGCAGAGAACCACTTTTGCTCTCCGAGTCTCATTGAAGTGCTCCCCGGGTATTCATAAAAGAGCAACCTGCTGCCATACACTGGCGTAAGGAAACGCGCTTCGGATTTGACTTTGGTTTTCCCTGTGAATTCACTCATCCAAAGAGACTCGCAAAGAGAATCTTTTGAGCATCAAGTCGGCGCCATATGTCCTCTTCCTCCTGTAGGCGAGAGCTCAGAGGAGAACCGAAACATAGCCGGGCCTCTAGTGCCCCCGTCAGGTCGCCTGCCGCACCGCCGCTCCTCGTCTCTTTCATTTTTAAACTTCTCATGGTTTTTTAATCCGTGTCTTCCTCCTCTAACACAGCAAGAGCTCCCCACCCATCTCCCCACCTCCTCGCAGTGAATTGCCGAGGGGCACAGCTATTACAAACGGCAAACAAACATGTTGTGTCGGCAAACGCCGGTGCGCGTACAGGTGGCGCAGAGCTAACAGACAGGAATCATTACCCCGCATGACTCAAATCGCTGCTGATCCTCTGGGACCGAGTCTGCACGTGCTGCACGCGAACACACAGACAAGGCGCCTAAGAGAGGCAGGGGCCGCGCGCGCGCGCCGCGCAAGAGTCGAGAACATGACAAACAAACATGGCGGCGCACGCTTACAGGTACAAGCAGGAAGTGAGTATCTGTCAGAGGGTATTACTGTTGCTTTGTTCATTCCAGGCGAAAACGGGGAAAGCGAGGCGGGGGGCGTAGGACACGGAGGCGCAGGAAAAAGCAGCCGTGAGAGCGAGAGGAACTAAAACCTCCAGTTGTTTTCGTACCTGAGGCCAGAGAGTCGGCTCGCTCCGCCGCCTGGCTAATGGTGCGACATCCTCCGGCATATTTCACCAGACACATTTACATTTGCCTCCGCTCCGACCTAGTCATAGCACATCTCTCCCTCATTTGTCCCCCACCACCACCACGTCTTGTGTGAGTGTGCACGGCAAAGATAATGACTGCATTGATCAGAGACGTCCCCGGTGGGTGGTCTCGCTCCGTCAAGGCCGAGAGAGGAAACGAGATGGGGGGTGGAGGGCGAGAACGGGACCAGAACGGGATGGCCTTTTGTGGCTGCCCGCCTCAACGCATTAGCCAATCAAATATCCATCTCGGATGTCGCCTTCCTGCTCCTCACGCGCCATCAAAAACTCATCTACTACTTTTTTTTTTTATTGTTTGACTCGCCTGTGTTCTTTTCTTTATCATCCCTCTGTTCACTTTCAAAAATACCCTTACATGAGGAATAAAGAAGAGAAGCGTGCTCAGAAGACAGTATAATGGTGTGGAAATTACTGGAATTAAATCCAGTGTCCTTCACACCGTGTGCTCTTTTCAAGCCAGGAAGAACGTCAAAGTAATGCGTTTGGATTTCACTTTTGGCCCAATGAAAGATTGATGTGGGAGCCTCTTTCATTTATTAGGATTGTAAGTGATTATCATACGGTTACTATGACTATATACCCTCAAGCATCAGCTCCATTTATCTACCTAAGGCTCCACATGGTGAAAAGGCAGTCAACGTAACGATCAAGAATACATGCAACGTGGTGTTGCGTGATTAACGTGCTTGGAGATGCCTAGGCTTGTGAGGTCTGGCCAAGATGCAATATTTACACTTGGAAACACACAGGTAGCATGTACACATGCAGGTAAAACAAAGCTGTGCTATTGTTTTATGACTTTCTAATCATTCTTTTATGCAATTAAGAAAACAGTGGTTTTCCTGCTTGTCCATCTTGGTAGAAACGTTAAGACAAAATAAAAATCTGAGCTCCACTGCACCCAAACAAGTAAATCTGGTAGTTGTGCTTATCGGGTCCCCCTATATTAGACCACTTTTCATATACAGTAGGAGCAAAATGCTTTTGAAATCCCAGCTGAGGGAGCAACATTTCTGAAAGCAACAGGTGACTTGATATACTACCTTGGGGCACTCCAAAACTGTCAGGGTTCCAAAAAGTCACTCAAGTAAATGTAACCGAGTTAATGTAGCTAATTGGAACCCAAATCTGAAAACATCACCAATTAATCACCCCAACTACACAACTGATGTACCTGTAATAGACCACAACTCACATTTCTGACCCATTGTCAGAACCAAAAGTTCTAAAGATAAGAGATGAAACGTCTTCGAGAAACAACAGAAATAGCTTAGCTGCCTCGTATTTCAGCACTTGGTTTCATCATGGATGTGTAAAAACAATTCTCCATAATTAACGGAGAAGCTGCTGTTTGAGAGTAAGAGTGAAACTATATCCCAAGCTAAGTTAATCAATTGTATTAAAGCTGCCAGTCAAATTAACCAAAACTAACTTAAACTATTCTTTATACTAATAAAAGTTAAACCTTCCTGCAAACTTCCTTTCCACTTCTGTCTAGATCCCCCCGTTTAATCTCCACTACAGCTTATTGTATCTGTTTGCTGTACACCAAACCACAGGGATAGTCATTGTTTGCAAGCATAACCGTGTTGTTCATTCACACAGCTTCAATCAGGTCAGGAGACGCAGCAGGCGCTCCTTGAACTACCGTGACGGAACGGGGAGAGGGAATTCTAACAAAAATAGCTCGGAACTCAGAGTGCAGTCTGAAGTTTTGACTGTGGTTGAAATCTGCAGCGTTAACGATACCGAGCAGCTGTCAGATCAGCAGCAAGTTTAACATTTTAGAGCACAGCACTTCGGGAGGAGCGATACACATCAGTGGACTTAATTTGCCTAATCAGCCTAATACCTTAAATCCTAGTGAAGACGCAACGGACCAAGTGCTAAAAGGATCGTTTAGCTGTTCGAAACAGGCTGGAACATTTGAAGTGCTGCGGGTTGGCTGCAGCAGAGCATCTATAAATATATATTTATATAAATTTGAATAACAGTTGTTTCCACTACTTTACTAGACATTTTGTCTGAGCTTAATGCTAGCAAAAAAGTTCTGAAATTTGAGTAAATGTATCTCTTGTAAGTTCTGGTGTCACTCTAAAACATCTGCCTTTTCAAACACCTACATTTCCTACATGTTTTCCATGTCCTGTCACAGGTCAATAGATGGGTGGATGAAAGGCAAACATGGATGTACAAATGAATGATGACAGATGGAAAATTTATAGAAAAATGGATGATAAATGTATAGACGGATGAATGGAAGGTCAAAATTTAACAATTAAACAATGGGAGACAGTATTTTCATTTTCTACATTTTTCCCTGCTTGGAAAACACTTTCTTTTTTTATTTGGTAATATAAAAAAAAACAGTTCAGTGAAACTTGTCTCCATACACTCTAACTAAATCACAAATATATACTATTAGCAAAATGAAATTTGATTCAACGGACAAATTTCTGATTTGAGTTCCTCTTCCTCAGCTATCGACGCCAAGCTGAGCAGTCGGGTTGCAGTCGTCTCCTTCTCAACTCGTACCTAATCTCAATGTCACTCTACACAGATATAATGTCTTAAAATATAGTCACATCCTGTTTAACACATCCATCTCACATTGCGGTGGTGCTATCAGCTGTCAAAAGAGGCTCAGCACTATAAATCAAACCCACTCTATTGGTGTCTTTGCTGCCGCTCTTCATGCCGACTGTAAATCGGTCTTAAATCAGCATCCTGCTCTTTTTGACTTTGCTTTTTTTCTAAAGATTTTTTTCCTTTTGTTCTATTACTTCAAATAGTAAAATGGGCAAATATTTACTTAGTTAATGGAGTTTTTCCTTGAAGTTGATCATTTTTGGATTTATTTCATCTCACGTTTTAATAAATGCTCAAGGTATTCCTGGCAGATTGTTGTTTTATTTTATAGAGATGAGGTCCTAAAAACAGTCATGAGTCGACTTGTACAAGGAGGATCCAAATGCTCCCCCTGCTGTTTCAAGGATTGGAAAAGTACAACAATCTGATGTCTGACAGCTCTGGAGTCGCCTTAAAAAAATCTTCCAAATTTACAGGGAGAGCAAACCGATACAGCTCAGCGCCTTCAGAAACAAGGCAATCACTCACCTCGGTCCCCTCTGCACAGTCACACAGCATTTACACACATGCGCGGCATCAAAAGAAATGTTCACGCACACATGCAGGCAGATTCAGAGATACGGCGAGGCACTGAACGCACCGGGTGTGGGCTGATTTGAGTACGGTGAGTTTCCCTTCCCAAGTTCGGTGCCTTTACACAATTCAAAAACACTTTATCCTGGAGGGAAAGTTAAAATGACTTGTATCATTCATGTGTCTTCAAAGAGCCATTGAGGATAAAATTCCTCAACTAAAACTAAAAAGTACATTCTTTTTCACAAAAAGTCATTCAAGTAAATGTAACCGAGTAAATGTAGCTAATTGGAACCCAAATCTGAACACGTCACCATTTAGTCACCTCAACTACACAACTGATGTACCTGTAATAGACCACAACTCCTGTTTCTGACCCATGGTCAGAACCAAAGGTTCTAAAGATAAGAGATGAAACGTCTTTGAGAAACAACAGAAATAGCTTAGCTGCCTCGTATTTCAACACTTGGTGTCATCATGGATTCTGACAGAGAATCTACGCCATTCCACCAAAGAGATTACCACTCTGGTGCAAGACTTGAGCAACACCTTTGACACACAAACACCAACAAATCCACTCACAGGATGAGAAAGGTGGTTGTAAACACACACAGAAGAAGACACTATCCCCCCGCCTCCTCCAGCCATCATCCATCCACATCTCGCATTCGCCGATGTTGACATGCGGCTTCTTTTGGGGGCCATTCAAGGACTTGGTCATGTAGTGCTGTTGACATTCCGAGATATTGGTTGTTCTCGGGGTTCCTAATCTCTTCCTCTGCTTTTCCCCTATGGGCACGGGCGGGTCATTAAAAGTCGGTGCATATGGCGCAACGTCTGCGGGAGGTGCTTATCAGCAACGGAGTACTGTATCTGCTACTGCCAAGGCGTCAGAAAGAGGAAACGGCAGCCAAGCGACATATTGAGCAATGGACGACAACGCCAAGTCAGGCGACATGGGTTTACGTTTTCTTCATCCAATCGCCCACCTAAGTGTCAGAACCAGAAGGAGCTAATAAATCTCCAGCGTTCTCCTGAAAGTTTGTCTGATGTCTCCCGGGCATGAATGAATATTAAATGGCCTCTTGTAAATCAAACAGTTGTGTGTTAGCAAGTGATGAAACAGAATTAGCTGGGAAAGGGCAGATAATAAATTGACTAAACAGTTTAAGCTAAAAAAAAAGGGAAAAAGAGAAAATGTTAAAGGGGCCTAAGAGCTTAAACTCTTTTCTAGTTTCCTCTGTCTTCCATTCCTTTATTGATTGAAAAGGAGACAAAAATGGCAATGTTTACTTCTACTATTAAGTGGACAAACAGAATTTAAGCACTCTTTCAAGCTAAGCTTCCAAACTTTTCCATCGCCACATTTTGGAAATAAAACCTATACAAATTATTATTTTTTACTATTAATATCTTGTAATTGTGTGTTATATTCTATAGTAAGCCAAAATGGATCAAAATTTTATCTTTCGAAATATCTTTCTTGAACACACCCACTATAATTTACTGGTCTGAGAAAGTTATAGAAAAATCTTCTTGCAACATTTTCTGTTATTTAACAAATACAACAAATTTTTGTTAATTCTAACTTACAAAATGAGAAGTTTGGTCTGATTTGATTTCTGATTTGTTTCTTTTTTTTTCCCAAAAAAATTGGACTGACAGATATATTCTGAGTCTTTGTTCTTCACCTTGGATCAAAATGCAGCAGAGAGACAGAGGAGAGAACGCCGCCAACATGAAGAGCAGAGGCAGCAGAGAGAGGGGGTGATGCAGGTGAGAGAGAAAAATCAACCAGCTCTCACACAGAGACAATCAATAAGCTCTCTTCTCAGTCTATTTCCTATGGGCTGGCCTCAGTAATAGCATTGTGCCAAAGCAGTCTGTGTGCAGCCTGGGAATAGGTTTCAGGGGTGGTGTGATAGCAGAAGTATGAAGCCGGCGCCGCTGCCCAGGGATTCACACTAATTGTTGCTTTTGTCGTAAAGAGGGCAGAGAAATCACTGGGAGGAGTGTTGCGCAGTAACATCTTCAATGTCAGAGGATGAAAAGTGCAGGAAGATGAGAAGAAAGGTTATCTTTTGATGCTTTTTTTCTTCTTCTTCTTCCAGGGTCTGAATAATACCAAAAAATTGGAGGGTTTTCAAGCATGAACGACCTGGTCATCCTACAGAGCTCAAATCTGATTTCTTACTTTGACTAGGCCACGCTAATGGCTTAATTATTATTTTTCTGGCAATTCAGAGAAGGATCCAATGGTGTGCTTGGGTTTTTGTCATAAACATGATTTTCCTCGTTTGAAATCCTGTTCGTTTTATCAGGCAGGATACACACCTTCCAGAATTTTCTTTTTTTTTAAATCTCACTTTTGAATATTCTGCCCTCAAAATTATTATTTTCCCAAAATATTTTGCGATCCAACATATTTTTTTTTTTTTGGTCTGATGGGAGTTGGGTCTTTGTGTTCTCTGGTCACCAGTGGTTTTGTCCTTGAAACTCTCCCATCCATGCCATTTCTGTCCATTGTCTCTCTTACTGGTAAATGATGAACATTGACCTTAACTGAGGGAAGTGAGGCTTGCAGTACTTTAAATGTTACGAGTTCCTTTGTGACCTTCCAGACGAGTTGTTAATGTGCTCCTGGGGTCATTTTCATAGGCTGGCCACTCATTCTCATCCGTCATCCGCTGCATCATGCATTTCGGAGGGTTTCTTGGATCTACTAGTCTTCTTTAAGTAGAGAAAAATCATGCTTGGGTTTTGCTAGGTCTGATGTAATGGTTTGCTAAAGCAATGTCCTTAGCAACATTAAAGATTCAGAACAAATAACAGGAGTTGTAAGTAGAAAATTCCACTCTTTTTGTTGCTATGCCTCATGGGACATTTAAACTCATACTTTTCTAACTACTTGATGCGCTGCAGTGCTAACTAGGAGCTGGAAGAAGTGGCTGGGGAGAGGAAAGTCTGGGCCTCCCTTTTGTAGCTGCTGCCCCCGCGACCTGACCCCGGATAAAGAGGAAGAAGATGGATGGATGGATGGATGGATGGATGGATGAATGGATATTTGCATGCCTGGTAATGCCTGGTAATATTTTCCCGTTTTTGCAGTGCAGATAATCTTCTAAGAAAGCCAAAACCTCACTTATAGCTCGTCATGTTAGAGGTTAATTAACATTTTTGAATTAACCCAGAGTACTGTGGTTGGTGATTAATAAAAAATAATCCTCAAAAATAAAGTCTTCCCTAATAATTTTACATGGTATGAAAGGTAGTAATTGGGTTTATTGCACTTCAAAGCCAGTCAGATTAAGCATCCAACATGGAGTTGGAATACCCACAAACTGGTTCTCATCTCATTATCTGCAAACGCTTCACATGACTGACTGAGGAAAAAAGAAAAGAAATCATCCAGTTTAGGACCTGCCTATTGCAACGCAGTTATTGGCACACCTGCCACTGATTCCCTGATGCCATTTCTGCTGGTTTACCAAATTTTCCTCCAACAGTCACTCAGAAAAACCCAGAACCAAACACTGTCTTCTTCATGACAGTGTCCCGGTATCGGAGTGTGTGCAGTGTTGAATGTGTGAAGGCATAAAAGAAACAAGGAAGTACGGACTCAGCCCACAGCTTCTAGTGACTTCAGCCGTTTTTCTTTCAGTTTGTGTCGCAGTGACCTCGTTGCAAACCCTTTTCAGTTTCACCAATTTCCCTTAGTGGGAACATAAGGCATAAAAAAAACAACTCTAAATGTTAATATTATCTCATCAGCCTCAATCACTTCCTCCCAATTCAATAGAACATATTCTGTAGAGCTCTATAGAACTGTTAATAGAATGGCTTTATATCAACGTTCTGGGAGCGAATCATCCACAAGCTTTAAGCTTCATGTCTTACACACAGAAGTAGGAAGTTACTAAGAAGGCACTCGAGCGATTTTAAATTCACCAAATACCGACTTGACGTCTCTGCACATTAAAAAACATCATCCCCAACAGCCATACATAAGGAGTGAGGCTCTTGAGAACAACCGAAGCAGAAAAAAAATAAAAACCCCTCATGTACAAAATTGTGAGAGCCGGACATTTTGAAAGAGCATTATTCATGCCGCCTTTATAATTTTAGCTTCCATTAAACCCCCCTATATATTTCACACTGTGCATTGCAGACAGTTGTTGGGTTCTGCCAAGCTGTGTAGATATTATAAATATTATTTCTTTTACATCCTAAGAAGGCAGAGCAGATTGAAAAATCTGACTGTTTTAGCTGTTCTCACTTAAAAACACACAAAAATCCATCTTTTTTTCTAAAGAGAACTGCTTATTTACAGTTGCTGTAAAAGAGCATTAAGGGCAGCCTTGGTCAAACTATCTAACAGCTTTTGAAAACGCCTTAAACTCAATTTTCTCCCTAAATTAGCCATTGTTAATGCAAAGGCCACGCTCAGGCAGGGGAGTGATTAAAATCTCATCTCCTCTTATAATTTCCATGCATCATAGTCCTGCCTGTCCCTCCAAATCTCCGACCAGGAGCAGGGTATAAAGCGCAGCGTGACACATGGGGGATGACGAGGGTGGAATTTCCACTCCGGTGCCGGCGAAACCAGCGATTCATTAAAAAGAAGGAGCGAGTCAGCAGGAGCGCCACGGAAAGCAAGGGATGCTGGGGGGTAGGAGAGGATGGAGGGCTGAGGGTGAGAGTGAAGCTGAAGCTTTCATACTTAAGTTCAGACAGTCGGTTTGAAAGCCAGCAGTCAGCTCCTAGTGAACCTGATCAACAAATCTTAAACAAGCTTCCCCTGGTGGTGGTGTTGGGTTAAAGGTGTGTGTTAAAGTGTAACGTCTATGTTCCAAGCATGGAGAGCGACAACCGAAAACGCCTCGAATTAGGAGCACAGCTTCTTACGACGGAGAAGAAATGGCCAAACAAGGAGTCAAAGATGAATCCTCACCTAACCCTTGTTCTTTCCAGTCCTAGCCCATGAATCTTCATGTTATTTGTCTATTTGTAGATATTAATGCCTGTGGTGGTACTAAAATGGCTTCCAATGTTTGTATTAATGCAAATTAAGGTATGTTCGGAGTATGAACTAATGGAATAGGAAGGTATAGGAAGGGTTTTTAGGGGGAAGTCTCAAGTATTCACAGATTTTAGTTATTTATCGTCCCTACATCCCTCATATTTTTCTTTAGATCAGTGGTCCCCAAACCTTTTTCTGTGAGGGCCGCATAACTTTTCCCTTCTCTGGGGGTGGGGGGAGACGCCCAAAATCTGAGTTATAACAGGTCAATTGAATATCTCGTTTATTACAGTTGAAAAAGAAAAAGTTGCCAAGTTTAGATTTAACTGAACTGATAACTGCTAGGTAAATTGTAGTATTATCAACTATTTGTTATACTTTTATAATGTTCTTACCTTATGTACTCTTATTTGTGTAGTCATATCTTGTAAGAAATGTTTCAGTATTGTTAATATTCTGATTTCCTTCCTCAGAGGGCCTCTCTGAAGAAGAGCAGTGACAGCAGCTCTTCACAGAACGCCCTGCTTTTGACCTGTTAGGTAGCTGTAAAACCATCACCATGAAGATGTACAACTTGATCTGTTTGATCTCGTGTCAGGAGCTGGAGAATCTAGGTTAAGATTCTGTTGTTAGTTAGTGATAATCATTGGCGCTGTAACTGTGTGATGAAGTGTTTTTCCCCTCTCCCTTTAGAGTTACAGCGCTCTGTGATTAGGGATCCTAAATACAATAAAAAGAGAGGGGCAGGCAAATGTGCTTTCAGAGCCGTAGGAGATTTGAAACTGAAAGCACATCTCTGTCTGTTCTCCACGCAAGTATTCAAAATCTAACCTTCTCTTGTCTTTCCTGTGTTATTTAATGTTAATAGGTGTCAACTCTGACAATTATGGTAGTTTCTGAACGTTAACTGTAACTTTCGTGTCTGCTACTAGCATGTGCTAAATGAAAATGGGCGCTTTCTTATTTTTCTTCTTCAGATTTCAACGGCAGCTTGCATCCATTATTGTTGCACTACTGCCATCTAATGGACCCTAATATCTATACCTCAAATTATCACAATGATCCCATCCATCCATTTTCTTTACACCCTTGTCCCTTGGTGGGGTCAGGAGGGTTGCTGGTGCTATCTCCAGTTAATGTTCCGGGCAAGAGGCAGGGTCACCCTGGACAGGTCGCCAATCTGTCACAGGGCAACACAGAGACACACAGGACAAACAACCATGCACACACACTCACTCCTAGGGACAATTTGGAGAGGCCAATTAACCTCAGTCATGTTTTGGACTGTGGGAGGAAACTGGAGAACCTGGAAAAATGTTCAGGGAGAACATGCAAACTCCATGCAGAAAGACAGGGGCTGGGAATCGAACCCAGAACCTTATTGCTGCAAGGCAACATGATCCCAGTATTATTATAAAAAACTGAAAAATCTTCCTTTTCCCCTCAATGCTATCAACAACATCAAATTTCATTTCCCTATTACCTAATTCCGTTTTAATGGGTGCTTTCTTCTTTTATTTCCAATTTTGACTTCCAATGATTCACTTCCTGCTAAAGAGCCCCCTGGTGGTTGAAGAAAAATCTTCACATAAGCTCCATGGTTCAAATCTTAGGGAAAAAGTAGCTGCTTATAGTCCGGAAAATACGGTATATGAAAAAAAATCTAAATGTGCTCTGGTACAGTTCAGGGAGCCGGAACAAATGTGGAGGCGGGCCAGATCCAGCCCGCGGATTGTAGTTTGGGGACCACTGCTTTAGAGTGTAACATTCTTAGCATTCGTTTTCTTCAAGAAGGTACAACAGTATTTTAAAATAACATAAGAGTTTGTTTCTAGCACAAAATGCGCATGTCCTACCTCCCTGATTGGGACTGAGTTGTATTTTGACACAGCACACAGCTGGATCTGCTACGCCTCTCAACTTGAGCCCGACCTCTCCGAGGGAAGCCAACATACAAACAGACATGGCGGGAGGCCGCCAGGCCCACGCCGGGCGTCAGCGGGAGTGCCCCAACAGCTCTCTACCACGCTGTAATCATCTGAATTTTCTAATTACGAGACGCTTCAATGGTTCTGTCTCAGCTGCTTGTGAACTTATTCCCCCTCATGAGGTAAAGAGCTGACGGCAATATCTGCTGATGAAAGAAAAAGGAACTGCGGCGTCGTTTTAGCCACTGAGGGAAGAAGGAGAAGCGAGGAGAAACAGCTGCCCCTCAAGTGTATTCTACACAGCAGGGCTGTCCACTGAGAAAGTGCAACCCAGCCACCTGTAAAGCAAAATCATTAAACCATTAACCTCCAATCCGTCTTCATTTGGGCACGCTAGAAGGAACTATACCAGCAGAACAGCTGTGGAGACTCAAGAAGTTGACTGTAGAGATGGGACGGAGCGAGGACTGGCACCACTAAACATCCACCCCCCCCGTACCAACACACACCCCGCAGCCTGACCATGGTCAAGGCTAACGGCAGCCGCCCACCCCTCCCCTCTCCGTCCCTTTGTGGATCCCCAGTTGGGCACAGCAATGAGAGGTGACTGGTGGCCGATTGTGATTTATGTGCTGCAGGGTTCTCCTGTGCGGATGTGGGCTGGTGGAGGCGGGAAAGATGGATCCCAGGTGCGACCGAAGGAGACAACCTGATTACAGCCTTCTACCTCTTTTCATCTTCATCTTCAACACGCGCCGCTTCGCCCGTTCTTTGACTCACCCTGTCGCCATGGTGAAATGAAACGCCGGGGAGTCCGGAGTGACGAGCCGATGGTCAAAGCGCAGGCGGGGAGACGGGGTGTCCGTCTTGACAAGGGAAAAATTAAAAACAGATTGAGGGGGATGATGAGACCTGGACAGAAGGAAATTACTCTCCGTGGAGGCATGTCACAGATTTGATCCGTGATCCGTTTCTAACAGACAAGCAGGTGTCCATCTGAACAAATAGTTGTCTCGCTTTGTAGACAACGAGTTGGCACACCGAAAGCCGTCAAATGCAGACAGTTGTACTCTTTGTACGTATGTTTGACTTTTCTCACCTTTTCCAGGCTACAAACCAGGTATTCTCACTGCCCACTGACACCTCAAACCATTTGGGCTTGTCCAATTTCTGAAGTAACAATAAAACTTTTAGACTTTTTCAGAAAGAGCTTTACTGTTAATCAACTAATTGCTTAAAATGGTCCCACCACCTCCCCCCCAACTCTTCTACATCGATTTTTTACTTGAACGGTCAGCTGACATGACTTTCCAGCCTGGCTTAGAATATCGCACCCTGATAACGGATTCTTTGAAACACAGCTGATGAGTAGCGAAACATTTCTTAATGTTCTCCAACGATATTGTGAGAATATTGTCTTGCCAAACAGCAGAAATGACTGAACTTGTAGCATTAATTTGCCAATTTATCCAGATTTTGAAGAAAAAAAAAGTTCATTTGAAAAAATTAATTATTCAAAATTTGGAAACGACTCAAAGAAAACTTTTCAAAAGTGCATATTCTCCGGGGGTTGTGAAAGGTGGTTTAATTTGCATGTACCTCGAAAGGGCTTTGTTGTTTTTTTCATTATTTTTTTCATTATTTTTTTTCATTATTCCAATTCCGCTATTACTATTTCACATATGCACTGTTGTGGCTGTTTGGATGAATTGCTTTCCTACTTTACATTATTCTCTAAACATACCTCACAATAGCAACAGCCATGGAGAAATCAGTTCCAATCTTTTCCATGTTTACATTTTGTCTTAATTCTTATAGTCCAACCCCTAAAAATACAGAAAAGTTTCTTGCCAATGTGCGAATATAGCAGCGTGCATGACTAATTCATCCTCCCTTTAGTTTTTAAAATTCCCTCTGCGTTCCGACATAAATTGGCACCACGTCTGTCAGTATTTCAATATTTCACAGGCATGTTCTCAGAAAAAAAAAATCAATTTGTGGATACGTACAATTTTCAGAGCGAGGTCAGGCCAAGGAGAAATCCTTTTATATCCCAAACTTTTACTTTAGTTTGCTGTTGAGGGAAGAAGAAGAATAAAAAACATTAAGATTTCACGTTAAACTCATGTTATGTTTGCAGGTGCAAATTCAAAGGAACATGGATGAAGACTGAGACACAAAACTGAATTATCTACAGATCTGACCTTTTTATACACAAACCAGAGGACAGATCTGCAGGTTTACCGTCGGTATCATCACTTGTAAGAAGCAGTGCACCTTCACAGTGCAGCAAATGTAATACACACTGGCAACCAAGCCGTGCTGCATTGAAAGACTGCCATCAAGTGGAAGAACGAGGAAACTACACTTCTTATCTTTACTGCAGTGATTTTAAACCATTCCCATGTTGGGTTTTTACCTTGAGATCCTGCACAATAATTTGAGATCATATGAGAAAGAACAAATGAGACAAAAGCAAAAAAAAGCAGTACAATAGGCAATGCAGCTTTAGATCTGAATAGCAGTGATGTTTCTTCAGATGCTTGCAGGGAAAAAACACTTCTGTAATGACACTTGCAAGCCCTAAACAGCATCCATTTTACCATTTACACACAAAAAACAAAATGAACCGCAGATCTGATTTGCTGCCTAGAGGGAAAGGTGAAACGCTGGTTCTCTCTGCGCTAGATCATTGATCACCATCACAAGAGCAGTGTGCATCACAGAGCTGTTGACAGATGTGAAAAAAGTCTCATTCATCCTGACTGAGACGTTGGAAGAGACACGAAAAAGTAAAAGGTTTGCATAACTGTCTGGGTTGCAGCAATTTTTACTTCAGTATTGCCACAAGTCGAGACTCCTACTCTGAAAATGTTTCAAAAGCAAATACAGTCGGGGTCTGAGAAAAGCCTGAACAGAGTCAAATACTGAAGAGATTGACAAAGTGAAAAATTAGATAAAGGGAGCAAACCTGTGAAATAATAATAATAATAATAATAATAATAATAATAATAATAATAATAGAAATATATGTAATTCTGGGATATGTTGAAACAATAGAAAGAGATTTTAATAAAATTGAAAGTAAAGAACTGCACACCCAGAAACGCGGCAGTGTCCAAGCTGAGCCATCTTCCCCCATTCAGCTCCTCCAGACTAGTGGCAGCAGCAATTAGCAAACACCTGGTAGAACTGCGTGTCTGCTGAGATCATCATACAAACTACTTTACAGCACAAAGCTTCTAAGAACTTTGGTGTGGTGACTTCCTGAAAGCAGAGTGTCGGAAAGAGCAGGAGCTTCTTAAAGAGACAGAGACCCAATTTCAAGGCGTTAACTTCTATAAAGACAGAAGACAACTGTTGCTGGGTTGTGCTATAAAATGACACTATATGCCAGGAAAATACTTTTACAAGACAGTGCATGAGCGTCACACTTTCTTTCGAAACTCTCCACTGTTCTCTGCTCTCGCACAGCCATCAGAATGATGCGTAATTATGTGACAGAGGAATGATGCCTCAGTTCAGGCTCTGGATTCATTCGCTGTTGGCTTAAGGGAGGCCACAGAGATGCCAGAGCCAAGGACTGAACGTTGATTCTCAACAAACTTTCGGGGAGCTTTAAGACAAGGATCCTCGGGTTATTTCAAAATGGGAATGCGCTTTTAAAAAGAAAAGGATCAATACCTATTTCTCTTTTGCTGAGAGGCTTGAAGATAGTTTTAAAACATCTGGGGACAGCAAGCAAAGGGAGCAGCCGAAGTAGGTTTGAAATAAAAAGTGCTGGTGTGACTTGAAGGGATTCAACTCAGGATATCTTTTTAAATCTTAATTAGGGATGTTTCTACACGCGGTCGGTGCATAACTTGACTATTTAAAGATATCTTGAAAATTGTTTTTAAAGTCTAAAGTTCTAAACTTTGCTCAAATAAAGATGATCAGCCCACCAAAGTGTTGGCTACGTGTCTTTATTTTATCTTTATTTTTTTCATTCATGTTCATTTGTTGAGTCTGAAGGCAATACTACATTTTTTATAACATACCATTAAAATATAAACATGTAAACATATCACAAAAATGTGTTTATTGCCTCGCTGTGAATCTACATATAAAAACATTTTATCTTAAGTTAATAAAGGCTACCAAAGAAAACCAGTGTCACAAACATGTAAAGTTATTTTCAGGTGCCACTGCTAATTGGATTACCACCTAAACCTACTCCTCACCTTAAACACACACTGAATGTAGTGGAGATGAAACTATGTATGTTTTAACCTATTAACAGTCCAATTATTTTATTTGTGCAGCTGTTATACTAAAGGCTTTTGAATTTTTAACACTGCCGATCACACAGACTTTGCTCATTTTGGCACAGAATAGACATTATAGCCAATTTAATTGGATGTTAAAGACAAACTTCCACATAAAATAAAAAAAAATCCATAGGCGTGTGGCAAAGGCTTCAGAATAGTGTGCAGATTGGTGATGCACCACATTGTTTTAGGACTGCAGTAGGAATAGACAGCAGTAAGAGCCTGCCCAACATCCACAATGAATAAAACACACTACTGCATCTCTAGGTCACCTTGGACTTTTTTAGCATCTTCGCTGTCTAACAGAAAATCTGTGCCAAATCAGCCATGTCCATCTTCTTCCCAGGTAGGCAACTAAACTCCACTTCCTCTTGTTAACACAAGCTAGCTTAGCAAAACTGTCAAGTAAGTGACAGCAACATGAACTCAACATGGAGGCATTTCCAGAGCCAGGCAGTTGGTTGCCGCAGTATTACACCATTCTGCTGTTTCTATAGATGTGCAGTCCTGCAGGAGAAATGGGTCAGTTGGCTTTAAACATTTACAACAGACTTTTTAAAATGTCTGAGAGAAGCGTTTCCTTGCCGTGGATGTTCGGGACCACTGTCCTATTAATTTTTGATATTGCTCAGATACTTAACAAGCTGCTGTAATCCGTTCGTTTAGCACAACTGCTGTGGAGTCCTAATTTACATTTTATTTTACCATAAAAGAGCCATTTAGACTTCAAATCTCATTTACAAGTGCTACACACACACACACAGATGAAGTGTGTGTAGTACTCATCATTTTGTACTACACACACACAAACACACACAAAAAGATCACAAATAATATTTGAAGGTTCAGTTTCCCAACTCAGCAGGAATTATTGATTTGTAGATCAACACTGGAAGCTTGGTTGCCTTCTTTTATTTTTGTTTTTTAGGAGGATCAAGGATTTCAAAAGCGAAGAAAGGAGGCAGGGAATGGTCATTCTTTAACCAGTCGCATATCAGGACATGAGAATGGAACAATTAGTCAGATTTTTAGTTTGTAATTAATTGTAAAGTTTCGTTGCAAAAAACTTCAAGAAGACTGAAGCATATTAAAGAAGCATTTCTGTAAATTACATCGCTGAGATCAAGATATAATGGGTTCTTTTTTAGCCTCTTCGAAACACAAGACCCATCCCTGAATGAATCACAGGCATCTGTGTTCTGAAACAAACTCAATCTCCAGTTCATGTGGAGAGGAAACAACTGGAAGAAAAAAAAACTTTTATTTCCGGTTCTGTGTTGTACAAAGTGCACTGAACTATAAAAAAAGTTTCTGGGAGCTTATAAAGCATCAAACAAGTTGTGGATAGAGTGAAGTAAACGAACACAAACCAACAAGAATCGGAAGAATGATAAAGTCTAGTTTTCAGAAGTGTTATTTTCCAAACAGAAACCTGAAAACACTTGCAGAAATTGCTTTCTGCAGTTAGAGCTGCAGGTCGCATGCTTTGCACATCTAGAAACTGAACATTTTGCCAGTTCTTTGCAAAATAGCTTCAGTTCACTCAGATTGGACAGGAAGCCTCAGGCGAAATTTGCATGTTTCGCCACAGATACGCTCTCACTTCCATCTGAACTTTGACTAGGTAATAACGCATTGTGCTTTGATTCAGACCATTTCATCGTCACCCAGGCTGCATGTTTAGGATTATTTCCCTATCCATCATCTTCCACTATTAGTGTAAATTCGCAAGATGTTCCAAGTGAACAGGATGAAGGTACCGCCATCATACTTCACTGTAGGAATTTTTAACTACTTTGGGTTGGTCTATTATGTAAAAATCCCAATAAAACACATCACAGCTCGGTTAAAGAGCCGTATTAAGTGCTGTCTTAAGGAGACGGGAGACATGGCCTGTTAATTCTTCCCTCGGATCATTCCTCAGCAGAAACAGTTGCATGTTTCGTCGATATTTTGTTGAACATTCTTCTTTGAGCGTATCACAAGCCCTTCAAAAACCTCTTTACCCACCAACTTGTGTTGTTTCTCCAGTTGCACTGACAGGCAAGTCAACACAGAAGCGTATGGATTGACAGACTTATAAACATCCACAAAAAAAAAAAAAAGACACTCCGGAGCACAGCTCATTACCCCTTGGCAGGAGCAGGAACAGAGGAGTCGACTCCGGACTCAATTACCTCCACCTTCCTTCTATCTTCCGCTGGATGTGACATGAATAACGGCCTTATGATTACCTCTAGCTCTGCACCAAAACCCTGCTGCTTGGAAAACTTGTGTAATTAAAGGAAGACAGCTGAAAGTTTGGGTAATTGCTCAGTGTTAGGGCAGATGGAAGAAAGTTGGAAAGAAGACAAAACAGGAACAGGATAACAGGAAATGCAGCCTTGTTTTTATAGCCTGTTCAAATTGGCTGGTGGTAGCATCACGTACATGGATGTTCTGAATAAAATCAGAAGGAAACTGACCAAGAAACAAGGAATATCATAAAATTGTCTTGTGTAGGACAATTAAAGAATTTCAAATTTGCTCTAAGGGCTCTATTAGGAGTCGCTTCAGCCACACTGAGATCCAGAGATAATCCCTTGATTTAATTGGATGGTTTTGGCTTTTGAAATGCACAGCCAACAATGGAACTTTATGTAAATGTGTGCAGCCATTGCAGATCATGTTCAGTCTGTTGAATTTACTTACAAGTCATTCAAGACTCAATGTCATTTTGAGCGGAAACAAAATGGAACTGACTTGAATTCAATGTTACAGCAAAATGTGTGAAGGTTCGTATTCCAGGAAAACGTGACAAGAAAAAAACTCCCAAAAAATGTCAAAACAAGTTACTTCAACATTATGTGGAGATTTTGTAAATTGAAACTTTACTCAACGGTTGCAATCTGTAGCCAATATTTAAGACAATAAAGGATTAAACATGAAATGAAACAAAAGATGATGGGATTTATCAGGGACATTGCGGACTTTGTGCCAGAGCAGGACGTCCTTGTCCGTGGAATTCCCACTTCCATATGCATGTGGACTTCGAGGACACACTAAAGACGAGTTTTCCACTGGGTATGGCCACCGTTACTGTCATCTTCTAAGTCATTACATGCAAGACCAAGCATGGTGCAAAAGGAACTGCACGGTTCTTTGTAATAAATCATGCAACCTTGTCAACACTGAAGAATGTTTTGGATAATAGAATGATAATTTTGTAAGATCAGATTGTAGCATATCTATCATTCTGCCATTATAGTTCAGCTCTACCAACTTTGTACATTTAGAGACAAATTACTTCCTTGTTTTTTTTCCTGCTTTTTGTAAACTAGCCTAAGTTCAGTCAAATTAGATAAGACACTATCCAGAATCTCAATTGGGTTTAGGTCCAGACTTTGACAAGGATATCTCACCATAGGTCTGGTAGGTTGAGGTCATTTTATTTATTTATTTTTTTAGAAATTGTGTCTCATGTTACATCGGACACGCAACTTTCAGCAACTTGTAAAATAATCTGTGGTGGTAACTACTTTCTTTTCTCTGCTCTCTCACACAGCCTGGCCTCTTGAAGACCCGTGTTCGTTCAACGACGCATCCCTGCTTGAAGAGTCAGGAAAAGAAGAGATGCACAATTAGAACGTGCCTCGCTGAGACTCAAACAACACAGAACCGCGATCCTTCATTCCTACATCGGGTCGTGACATTCTCAGCTGTCGGCGTGCGCTATATCCGCTTGATGAGTTCCCTCCCTCATTTTAAACATCTGCCGGTCTAGTCATAAAACACACACGGAGATCCCTCATCCCTCCGTTCGCTCCTCCCATAAACATCATTAAAAACTCGCAGCTACGCGACACCCGCCAGGCGTGTCGGGTAAACTCCATACGAGCTCATTAACTTCCAAAGTCCTCAAACTACCACGCGGGGGCGCGCGCACCTATAGCAGAGGCAGAAAAAATGGCGTTCGCCTGTTTTCTCTTGGCCTCGTTCGCGAGGGGATGCGCGTGTGGCTCCAAGCAATGGGTGGTGGTGGGGAGGACACAGTTCATTCCGCAATAAGCAAACTCCTGTTAAAATATTCATGAGCCAGCTTCTCTGCGGGGCGCAGCAGGTTGAGCCGGGTCAAGCTCATTTAAACAGCGGAGTGAGTTAAAATGGGAGCAGCGGCTCTGGAGAGTGGCGGTTAGCTGAGGTCAGTGGGGGGGTGAGTGGAAATAATTGATGAATTTAATACATTTAAAATATTTGGCCGACTTGGAAAATAGTCTGTGTAATTTGATGATAGTTGGACTAAAATGGAGAAGTCATGACTAAAGATATTTGTTTTCATGTTTATTTTTTCAAAGTTAACATTAAGATTTGATATATGGTTATCTGGAGTTGTTAACTGTTTTCAAAGCCACATTTGGCTCGTAGGCTTTGGTATATTGGTGGTAACATCAAGTAGACAAATAACAGTTTTTCAGCTGGCTAAACATGTCTGCTATGTTTTATTTGGGGGTGGGGGGAGGATGAAGAGTGTTTGGAGCTACAAACTTTAGTTGGTTCAAATGTAGCTTTGCTAATGCCAAGCTTAATTAAATATTGGTAAGAAAAATGGACAACTTTCCACGTTGGAGACATAGCAAACGTGGAAAATGGTGGTCTGGTTCAACGAGAACAAGTTGGACATTTTTGGCCTACACAGTAAAAAAAAATTCCGTAAAAAAAACAGGAAAATGTACTGGTAATTTTCTGCCAGTACATTTCCTGTTTTTTTACAGAATTTCCAAGAGAATTTTTTCCGTAATTTAACAGCTTTTTTATGTCAAATTTTAAACATAGAAAACTGTTAAATTACGGAAAAAAACCTGTTAAATTACGGAAAAAATTCTGCTGGAAATTCCGTAAAAAAACAGGAAATGTACTGGCAGAAAATTACCAGTAC
>CAEGAF010039962.1:0-11526 GCA_903067075.1 Micropoecilia bifurca | reverse complement strand
TGCAACTATATTCTAGTTGCATTCCTGAATGATTTGGTGGACTGAACACTAGTGTAAAGTGTTAAATCAATTCTCTTTTGTGAGTCTTAAACAGAACCGGCTCAAAGAAAAAACAAATTAAGCACCTGCTTAGGGCCTTCAGAGCTTCAAAACTATAATTATAACATTTGCTTAATATAATGAGCACACTAATAAACCTTTAACGGTTTCAAAATAGAAAAAATTTACTATTTTAAATTGCTGAGCCTTTAAAATTAAGATTTTGTAAAAATGTGAATAATAATCCTCATAGTTTGATTGTTGTGTTATAATAGATACAGTTGTATGCTATGAGTTTAGTCTTTGTATTTTAGCTTGATTTGTTCCCAAATACACCTTAACAAATAACCAGTTATCAGTGATTGCTTTTAAGCCTGGCCAATTAAACTTGGCCCCTGTTGCAGATTCAACCAAATCTGTAATGAAATGAAAGGCAATTGGTGGCAGTGATGTTTTTAAAAGGAAAAGGGGCCCATAATCATATTCTTAGATTTAGTTCACCTTATAAAGCATACATTTACAACAAAAAAGGCTTTTTTCTATTGCACTTTATGTAAATTGAGCATGCGTTCCTCTAGATAGTGAAAAGTCACAACACATACTTCTCTTTCTTTGTCTTGTTTTGTCACTTCTTTTGAAAATGTTGACATTTTCTTTCATTTCCTTTTATTTTTTCCCACAGCTGCATATAGTGCATTACAATTCGGACAAGTACCCTGACATTAACACTGCTATAGACAAATCTGATGGTTTGGCGGTGCTGGGTGTCCTCATTACGGTGAGACTCTTTATAAAGATCATTACGGTGGATCTTTATAAAGTGAAAATGCACTTTATAAAGTGCACTTTATTTGTGCATTTTGTTTGTAGAGTTTAATCATCTAATGACTCTTTCTCCACAGATTGGAGATTTCAATCCTGCCTATGAACAGATTCTGAAGTTTATCAATGGTGCCAGATACAAAAGTGAGTAATAGATTAGATTTTTCTCCTTCTCTTTTATTTTAAGATTAATGATTTTTCTAGCAATTAATATTGTTTAATATAAATATTGCACATTAACTAATTTGACAATATCAGAATCCTATATCGATGCCCACCCTTAGTTTATTGGTGCAGTGCATTTGGGTTTGTATTTTTCTGTTATTCCAACAACATGAAAAATCAACAGGTGAAATGTACATTGACACATGGACATATGTTCTGTACTCAATGATCCTTAATCTATTGGGCATCTTTGTACATAATAATAAAGAGCTAATTTGACTTCAGTAAAATAGATTTTGTGGCTCTTTGTTAATGGATCCTGTGAATAAACAGCTGCTGGTGCCAAAAGTTTCACATTGTAAGGTACATCTTGCTGTACATTTGATGCTTTATCCTTTTTCTTTGGAATTGTATTAATTCTTCATTGCCTCATTGTCATGTTCAAGCAAACAGTTTAAGATTTGTCACATTGGACTCATCCTGCTAGACAAAGGAATTGGATGAATGGAGGTGATTCACAATCCCAACTTTCTTTGCCAAAAGAAAAAAGGCAAAATAAGCATAAACAGGAACATAAATATGAAGACAAAAAGAGATATTTTTTCTCTTCAAATTTCAGCCCAAGCATATTGTCTTCAAAACATGTTAGACCATGAGAGATTGTCAAGCAAAGTAAACCAGATTTTACTTAATGTCCATTATTTTGTGCTCTCAGATTTTGAAGTGCGGGTGCCTGGTTTTAACGTTAGAGAACTGCTCCCTGCTCGTTTGGATGAATATTACCGATACGACGGGTCACTGACGACTCCTCCGTGTTTTCCAAGCGTGGTTTGGACAGTTTTTCGAAATCATGTCACCATTTCTCACCAACAGGTACTTTCACATTAAATGTATTTTTACCAAATATTTTAGAAGTGTTAAAGCTGCATGTTCATAACTTTTAAATTTGACCCATTTCTTTTTTTTTCCCAAGTATCTGGCTCTAGCAACGTCCCTACACGCCTCCAGTGTCCAGAATCCAGAGGTTATCCCACTAAATAACAATTTCAGGAAGCCACAGCCCATCGACAGCCGCGTTGTCCTGGTCTCTTTCAAGGAAGGTTAATATGAGCTTTTATATGTTTTGCTTAAAAGAAGAGAGGAAAAAAAACACATTGCGCTGCTTTTAGAATTGCTTAAAAACTGCTTTTGAATGTGTTTTTTGTTGTATGGCATTACTTGCTTGTGGCTGTGCTTTGTGCTAGCAATATTACCTATTGTTTGTGCTTTTAATGAAGACAGCCTATGTATTGGTATTGACATTTGAAAAAAACCATCGCTGGCACTCCATGTGGTTGCCTGCACTGTAAAATCAAATTAGTTCACATTACTTAAAAAATGCATTGAAACTCAATGCTTCAAAAAAATGTAAGCAAAGTAAGCTTAAAATTAGTAAGAAAACTTCATTTATTTTAAGTAAGCAGCACTAAATCAAGTAGTACAACTAATATAAAAACAAATTTGTCATGCATTCTCTTTCCAAATTGTTATTTATAAGACAATTTTAAAAACCACAAATCCCTTAACACCAACTTTATAGCTATGCACTCCTTTTGCATTAGTCACATGGAATCTAAATAAAACACTTTGCACTTTGGGGTGTTGATGCAACAAAAAGTGGGGAAAAAATGAAAGGACCGTAATACTTATGAAAAGAATCAGATGTCTGCACATCTGAATATTTTTTATTGGTCTTTATTTGCTATTGCTCTTAATTGTTTTGTGTTTTCTGAGGCTTTGATTTTGCTTGACAAAGCCAGTTTCTGCTATCTGTGCTTGTGATATATTTATCTTTTGCAATGTACTTAAATGAGATTTTGATTAGTGGACTTACTGTTGATTTTATCTCTTTTTATCTCTTTTCTAGCCAAAGGCCCACATCACAACCCTTTGTAATTCAGTCTTGAAAACTGTGATACAGCAAGGACAAGGAGCTTGAATGTACAGTGTGTGTCAAACCACAAAACGGCACTAGAAGCTAACACTTCTTCATGTCAACTAAGGTCAGATGTAGAAAGAGCACATCCCACAAAACCAAAAAAAAAAAAAGCTGTTGAGCTGTAAGCCTGTGCATTGATTTATTACTGTCCCCTTACATTCTGCAGCAGGGATGGAATTTATTTTATCTGCATATTATTTTATAAAAATGAGAAACAAAAGAATCAACAAATATATGCAACATGCTTTTGAATCCTATGGATCCACTCTACTGAGTGAAGCTAAAAATCAGATGGAGGCTGGTTAAAAAATGAATATGCAGAACATTTTTTACTTTACAGCCTTGCCTCACACCAGACAGTACAAAATAAAAAGCAAGATGAAGAGTCTTGTGTATTTGGCAACTGTTCTGTCAACATGTCACATCAGTCACTCAGTAAGCCCAGGTATGCAACTCTTCTTTTTATATATAAACTAGTTAACCCATGTCATGTAATTTTGTGGTGATCTGCACTACTCTTTATCTAAGGACTAACAAGAACTGTTCTGGGCAGTTACCAAAAATAGTATTTATAACTGTGTACACTAAGCTACAAATATTGTTTACCCTCTCCTACTTGCGCTGAGCTCACTGATTCATTTTCTTTCACTGTAATTTTTAAAATTGTAAACAATGAGATTATTCTGTCTGAGTCTGACTGCTACAATCTACATCTAACTTGTTCCTGTACACATCACAAGAGAATGTTTAAATAAACTCCCTTGGTGGAAATTGACAAAAGCAAAGTGGCATACACATTTCTGTTCTTTTTATTATCATCATTATAAGAGGGAGTAGGTGTTTGGTATTAAGGTGGATTAAACATTGGTTGTGTTTTATTACCCCTGCAGAAACCTTTTCACATAGAAACTCTCCAGATTTCAAATATTAAGTAAGAGTTTACTTAGATTAATTTAATTTGCAGTTGATTTTATCATCATGATGCAGGTCATGGAACAAACTTCACAAATGCTCTGTAGTATTATGCCAAATATGATTGCTGCAAACCCTTTCATCTACAGAGGCCAGGGAGGAAATGTGAGCCTTTTATTTTCAATTAAAGAGCGTGCTTGAGAAATGCAGAGGGATCTCTACCCCAGCAATGATGAGAATTTTTATCAATCAATCAATCAAATTTTATTTATTTAGCACATTTCAGCAGCAAAGCATTTCAAAGTGCTTTACATAATTAAAATAAAAACAGCATGTGACATTGAATAAACAGTGAGAAAGAGAAAGAGATTAAAAAACAGTGAGAAAGAGAAATAAAAAGAAATTAAAAAGTAAAAATAAAAACTTTAACATTTAAAACTTCTTTAGTCAAACCGCCATTTGACAAGGACTCAAACCATAAAAACTTCTTTAGTCCATATATATTGGGGAAAATTTTTGATTTACCGTGGCAGAGCTCATTTTTGGAGGTGAATGCTCTTTCAGTTTATTCAGGTATGAACAATAAAGACAAAAACAAAAACATTATGAACTACTGCCTCCAACTTTTCTCCTACAGGATAAGATTAGAGAAGGCAAGTGAACGTGACATGTCACACAACTTTTAATATTGTAATTCATGCCAAAGGGAAACAGAAAGTCATTGATTACTAATTCAAAAATCAAAGAGGTACGCTTCTCCTAATCTCTCCTGACTCAAGTAAAAACTTGAAGAGGGACTTTATTAAATCTGTAGAAGATATGAAAAAGCAGAAATAAAAAAAAGTAGTTGGTGAATATGACTACCCTTTAAAGTATGAATGGTGTTTCTGTAAGTACGTGGAAGTACTTAGCTGTGAAAAAGTGCAATGTTTTTAGCAGAATTTTTCAGAAATTATGGGATGTTCCCCATTCGGGGCCAAGATGATCACAAAAAGCTAAATATTTTATAAGCCTTAGAAGATACCAGTACCAATGCTGACACACTAATAACTATACGGTATTTTGTAACGGCATTTTGTCAATTCTTTCTGAATTAACCACAAAATATTAGTTCTAATGTTATTTCCTTCTTTGCAGTAATTAAAGAAAATTCAAAAGTTCTGTGTGAGTTGCCAAATTCAAAAAGTAAAAAAATTCAGGATGGGTAGATCCTTTCTGTTCCATGTTCATCCTGATAAATACATAAACATCCTATTTGAATTGACATGACATGGCTTCAGTTCACATTTATTTTAATATGGATCTCAGCATGTCTATCTACACTCAAATATCACAACCTACAAACTTTTTTTTATGACAGTACAATTGTAACAGAGAGGAACTCTCTAGCGTTCCCATTAACTTCAGTTTCGATTGACGGAGTTATCATTAAGACAATACATGTCCAAAGGTCAATAATGAGCACCCACTCCCATCGTAGTTTATATCCCTCAGTCACTCCAGGAAAGACAGCACAAAGACAAGCAGCAAAATGAAGAAACTTCTGCTTTTAGGATTTGTTTTGTCAGCACTTCACACCAGCAACTCACAAAGACAAGGTATGGCTGTATATTTTTCTTTTTAAATTGTTTCTTAAAATGAAAGCTAATTTAAGGAATACATGTTGTAGAGTTGAAGCTAGCTTTCTACAATCTAGACCAGCATATGGGTAGGTGTGTTTCTTCCCGAGAATGGAACTGGTTTCTGAATTCAGTCTGATTTACGTTGTTCACTTGAGCTGAATGAGCTAATTTCAACGACACTGTAATCTTCGAGGTACGATTTCACCTTGAGTTATTTTGGTGCGACTTGGGTGTTATTTTTCCTGAGGCAAGGGACGACTGAAACTGTAGACATGGACTAACAGGACAAAACAAGTCAGTTCAGCAAAAGTCTGTTGAGTTTACTGGTAAAAACTAAACATTACCCTTTAAACAGCTATTACTACATTATCATTGTACCTTGTGTCATGTTCATGTTATGACTTGAAGCTCTAATTATGGTATTTTATGATTGTTTATTTTGCTGAAAATGTTATGTTATATATATATATAAATATACTCTCCTGGTTGTGCTAAGATGGCCAGACGTTTTCTACCTCTGTAATTCAAAACCTTTTCACACGACTCACCTTAGTTCTGCACCTGAATTTAAGCTGAGCTGAAACAAACCTGTATCTTCACTTAAAGATACAGGTTAGAGTTAGAACCTAAATTGTTTTCATTTTCCAGCATTGATTTTCATTTTGTTAAAGGGTGTCAATCACATAGGTGACTTGCCCACATTAAACTTACTTTTGTAAAAAAGAACTGCTTGAAACACTCTTCTTTTCTGTAAAGCCCATAAAGAGCAACATGGCTGAAAAATATATGACACTTTTTATTGCTGCTGTAAAACAGGGAGTGGGTCTCTGGTGATCATGCTAGTTAAACATTAGTTATAGATTTACAAAAAGGTACTGGTTAAGCATGCATTATTCTGAACAGAAAAAAGAGAACTTGACTGTTTTGAAAATAAATTTATCCTTAAACTAATCTTTTTGTCATTCAACAGAATTCTGCAAACTGCCCCAGGATGCAGGTCATGGAACAACTTTCACGTTTTCTGTGTATTACAAACCTGAAGAAGACAAATGCTTGCCTTTCTTCTACCAAGGCGAGGGAGGAAACGCCAACCGTTTCCGAAGTGAAAGACAGTGCATGAGAAACTGTTCATTCAACTTTGAGAAGTTGTACCCAACGGACGGTGAGAAGATTTGTTTTTGAAAGCAAAATAAAAATTACTTGATTAAAAAGTTCATTTTATTTTCACCACTACTCAGCTGTATGAGTCATGGCAAATATAACTGCTGAACATCCTTCATGCCGTTGGTGGACTTTGGAATTAGAACTCAATGATAACAGTTTAATGGCCTAAAGAACCATGACAAAACAACTAAGCCTTTTTGAATGGGAAAGATAAAAGAAATGCCCCTCAACAATATTCCACATAGGATAACATATTTTTTTGTTAACAGAAAGGATTTGGGGAGTGTTTTAAATGTAATGCCAGAAGGCTACTGTTCTCTACAATTTGTAGCAATTATGCGCCACCAAGTGGTGAAAATCTAAGACAGACAGACATACTGACTGACTGACTTATTAATTATCTTGAAATTAATTGCATCTTCTGTTAACAGCAACTGAAGCTTGTCACTTTAAATATGCGCCTGGAGGGTGTAATAGCAATCGCCTCAGATACTACTACGACTCCGTTCATGACAAATGCAAAACGTTCTTTTGGACTGGGTGCTTTGGAAATGGAAACAGATTCTTTGACATAGACACCTGCAATAGGACCTGCGTTGGCATTCATGGTGAGCAAATATCTATCTCAAGTTGTGTATTTGTTTTTTTTCTTTCTTTAATTTTTAACATGTTAATGTTGATCCATCTGGTTCTTAGATGAAGGGGATGAGCCTGAGGAGGATGAACCGAACACTCCTGTTAGTAAGTGGAAACGGGGACAAATGTCTTCAGTGACTGAATAAATGCTTGTTTGCCTTTATTGAAATTCTTATTGGTTGCCAAGTTGGAGATTCTACCAATATTTTCAATACTTTACAATCTACACACTAGTTTAACAGCTGTCTTTTCCAACAGCCATCATCTTTGCGGTTCTGCTTTCCATTGTCATTTTTGCTATCTTGTTAACTGTGATTCTCCTCGTGGTGAAGTCAAAGTAAGTCTCCTTTTTGTTCTACTCTTTCATATTCTGTCAAGTGTTTTAACTCAACAGTATGTGTTTTAATGGTACTTTGATGGACTGACAAAAAGTAGAGCATACTTGAGAACTGAAGGTAAAATAATACCTATTCTCAAATTATATTTTTTACAAAACAAATCTGAAAAGTTAGGTGTGGTTTTCTAAAACTCTCTTTGTAGCAAATTGCCCAAAGGAGTCCTCATGATTAGTCAATGTGAATCCACTTGAGTTTATTTAACATAAACACAGCTTCTTGACCTGTAAAGATCAAGAAGCACTTATTGTGTTACGGAAAAACAAAATTGCACATCCCCCCTGACTTAGCATCCCCACTTTGATGCATAGTGGTGGCAGTATCATGGTGTGGAAATATATTTGTTAGGGAAAAGGAACATGCTTAGACCTGATTGGCAAAAGGATGGATTTAAATATACACCAATCCTGCAAAAAACTTGAGATGGAAGTGGAGGTCTACTGTGCAGTAAGGGGAAAACCCTAATACATGGTACAGCCATAGAACATGATTGGCCTGAATCTCAGAATCTGCAGGAATAATTGAAAATTCTTGTGTATGGACACTGTCTAATTTTGACTTAGCTGGAGCTATTTTGCATAGATTACTGGGTAAAAATATGAATCTCTGCAGAAAGGATTGATTCAAAACGCTTATTCAAAGAAGGCTGGATATGCATACCATGCTTTTTTTCCACATTTAATAAATAAAACATCATAGGTCATTTTCCTTCCTTTTCACAATGGTGTGCTTCTGTAACTAATTTAGAACATTCTTACAAAAATAAATTAACATTTGTGGTATGAAAAAGTATGAAAAGGTCAACATTTTGCATGTATTTCATCATTTATTGCACTTTTGTAGGAAAAAACACCAAAAGAAGAAAGCCAAGGAGTCCCAGACCAATGCACCACTTCAGGGGAGTGGGATAGAAATGACATAGGAAGGCTCCTTTTCTCCAAAACATCAGCTTTTTTTCACCTGGTTGCCATTAAGAACTAAGTTTTGTGTCCTAAAACCAAATGCATATTTTTTCTGTCCCTGAGAACTACACTCTAAATTCCATTAAAAAGATGCTTTTTACTTTTCATAGATTTAACCAATGTTTTCAACTTTTGAAGCTAGAGATTTGAAATTCAATCAAATAAACATATTTGTAAGTTTAAAATGACAAGAAATCAGGTGCATATTCAAAAAAATATTGTTCTTTGAAATCTTACTTTTTAAGATATCTTGGTTTTTTATGTCTACAATAAAGCCCTTTTGCAGTTAACAACTGTTGGAACAGAAATAAAATGAACCCTATAGATAAAGACAACATTCTCTAAAATATTACATTTTGCGCATATGTTGGCAGGTGTTTGGATATAAAAATGCATTGTGATTTTGCAGAATGTGCTGTATGTTCTACCAAATGTCTGGATGAAAACCCAGCTTAGTTCTCCATTTCGAAGTCTATATCTGTGAAAATTCAACAAATGTCATTATTATTTTTGTTCAAATCAATATTCTGTTTTATTTGGCAAAATCCATTCTGGATATTTTTCGGTGCTTTATTTACTGTTTACATTGCAGTGGGGCTTAATAAGGTAAAGTTTTAATCTTTAATAAATTTTGTTTTTATGTTTGTGTCTTTATCAGTTTCTTCAGCATTATTGTTGAAAATCTTCTTTTGTGACTATTAAAATGCAAAGCAACAAAGTTCTGCAACACACTAATTAGCCATGGCATTATGACCACAGGGAAGGTAAATTGTATTATGAATCTTTTTGGTGTAATATTCTGAATGGTTCATTCTAAAATTGGGATCTTGCTTAGACTTTTTTTCATCACTCAATCTAGTTTATTATGAACATTTTCAAACTTTATGTTGATCAAGCAGAGCACATTCAGGAATAAAACAGCTTTTTAGGATGAAAACTACTTTATTAGGGTTGAGGTTGTATTAGAGCTGTAGAACATAACAGAAACCTTATTGAGTCAGTTTATAATATCAGGTTTTGACTCACCAGCTTTTAGGCTGCTGGAGCCATATGGCCTTAAACAGTCAGAATCGAAACCAAATATTTACATTAAAAAAATACATTTTTTTTTTTCCTCACTGTTTGAACTTAAATCAGACCAAATGTCTATTGTTTTAGGTTGTTACCAAAATTATTTCTATTTGCTAAATGTCAGGAAAAACTTAGCAAGAACATTTTTAAGAAATGTTTTGTGCCACTTTCGTTGAATTCAGACATTTACATACATTTGGTCAGTGTCAGGGATGTTTGTCTTTTTAACTCTGTCATTTGGACCTTTCCGGCTTCCTTCCAGAAACCCTCTGATAGGTCATGTTTTGAGTTTAGCTCTGATTGGCTGTTTCTGACCAAGGAGCGCTGTATTTCTACAGACCACTGGAGGGACCCAGAGGAGGTTGATTTTTTTTCACGTTATCGATCTCTGCCGTGGCATATAGTGGCAGTTTTAACATATATGAAAAAACAGCACATTTCTATATATATACTTGTGACATTAAATTACAAATTGATCTGCTGCTTTTCAGGACCATTAAAAACACATTACAGTGAAATCAGTTATTCTTAGTCATGCACACATTCAAACTGCTGGATTATAACCAGAGCTCTGGGGTAATGTGACAAAAGCAAGGCTTCATTGTGCTATTGGCCTTTCTAACCACTACTACTTAGTGTAACTTTGAGGAGTGTTTGGACAAATAAGATCATAAGTTAGAAAAAATCCCTATGGACTTTCAAAAACATTCTAAAGATGGGAGCGAAGGTTCGATTATATGTCACAACGGGCTGCCATATATTGTTGGAAAGGACGTTTTTACGAAAACTAGCTCAATTTAATTTAAATATAGAACTTGCAAAGGTAATAAATCACGCGTTAAAAAGAAATAGTGCTGCCTCACATACGACACCACCGCCAACACACCCATTTCTATCGTTTACGCACAAGGACGGAAGCGCTGAAGCGTTTTTCTCTGAGGCTTTTCATCGTTGTGACGAAACCCAGCGAGAGCCGGTGGAATGTACGTCACTTCCTTGAGTTACATCCATTTGTTTGTGGCCAGCAGTTACCTACTGCGTAAACACCAAAGATATCGTTACTGCTTCACCTTACAATATGTGTGGGTGGAAACTACCGAGGGTTGATTTTATTTGAACTCTTAGTCTGAAAAGTGAAAGCTCTTTTAGTTACCTAACGCGTTGGCGTTAGCGAAGACAGGAAAACGTGTACTCGCTAGCTGCTTTAGGTTAATTGGCTAACTATTGTTAGCCATAGGTATTGTCAAGGTTTTTTGTGGAGTCCTGGTACCGCTGGTGGTGTTCGGTCCAGAGAGTGGTGAAGCTGATGGAGTGCCCTCATCTCAGCTCTAACGTAAGCTGTGGCACCGACTCCCCCAGGTTCCCTAACGGTACACCGTCCTCCTGGTGCTGTCATGGTAAGAGCGGCATTTGTCTCGGTTCCGTTCATAAAACTAAAGTGAAGGTAGTTCAATTGGAGCAGTCTGGGGGACTTAAAAAAAAAAAAAAAAAAAACCTTAATCCCAAGTCAAACTTCTCATGAAATTGTATATGTGTCAGTTTGCTAGCCACTCTGTAGCTACAAGTAAACAGCCACAAGGGCAAATCACAGTATTTATAGTAATAGTAAAAAAAAGGTAGCCACTCCGTAGCTACAAGTAAACAACCACAAGGATGAATCACAGTTGTTATAGTAATAGTTATAAAAAGGTAGCCACTCTGTAGCTACAAGTAAACAGCCACAAGGGCAAATCACAGTTGTTATAGTAATAGTAAAAAAA
>CAEGAF010039949.1:0-10004 GCA_903067075.1 Micropoecilia bifurca | reverse complement strand
GGTTCTGTTCTGGTTCTGTTCTGGTTCCGTTCTGGTTCTGACCCGGTTCTGGTCCTGTTCTGTTCTGGTTCTGGTCCCTGTTCTGACCCTGTTCTGGTTCTGTTCTGTTCTGGTTCTGGTCCTGTTCTGGTTCTGTTCTGGTCCTGTTCTGGTCCTGTTCTGGTCCTGTTCTGGTTCTGTTCTGGTTCTGTTCTGGTCCTGTTCTGGTCCTGTTCTGGTTCTGTTCTGGTTCTGTTCTGGTTCCGTTCTGGTTCTGACCCGGTTCTGGTCCTGTTCTGTTCTGGTTCTGGTCCTGTTCTGGTCCTGTTCTGGTTCTGTTCTGGTTCTGTTCTGTTCTGGTTCCGTTCTGGTTCCGACCCGGTTCTGGTCCTGTTCTGGTCCTGTTCTGGTCCTGTTCTGGTTCTGTTCTGTTCTGGTTCTGTTCTGGTTCTGACCCTGCCCTGTTCTGGTTCTGTTCTGTCCCTGTTCTGGTTCGGTTCCGACCCGGTTCTGACCCGGTTCTGGTTCTGTTCTGGTTCTGTTCTGACCCGGTTCTGACCCGGTTCCGACCCGGTTCTGACCCGTCCTCACCGTATCTGCTGGTCTGTGACGGTGAGGCCCCTGCAGAGCGCCTGGCCCGGGTTCTTCTGGCCCAGGTGCAAGGCTCCGGCGATGGCGGCCAGCAGGACGTCTCCTCCTCCCGGCCCGATGCCTGCGGACGGGTCAGAGGTCAGGGGTCGGGCGTCGGGGTTCCGGGTCGGGTCCGGGTCTTACCCAGCAGGCCTTTGGGCGGCTCCAGGCCGCGCAGCACCTCCTCCGCCACGTCCGCCGGCCTCAGGCCCGTCAGCCGCTTCTCCCAGAACAGCTGCAGAGCGTCGGGGGTCAGGGGTCGGTCGCCGTGACGACCCCCGACCCCCAGGCTCACCTGGCGCGGCGGCTCGGCCGGCCGCTGCGGGTCGGCCTTCACCCTGTTGCCGGGGTGACCAGTCACCTTGGTAACGGGCTGCTTGAAGATGGAGGCCGTCTGGCGGATGGGGAGGGAGGTGCTGAGGTCAGGCTTAGCTCCCTGCAGGGGTCAGAGGTCACTGGTTCACTCATTCATTCACTATAGGGGGGTCAGAGGTCAGGCTTAGCTCCCTGCAGGGGTCAGAGGTCACTGGTTCACTCATTCATTCACTCCTCTGGCCCCGCCCCATAATTTCCTCCTCTGGCCCCGCCCCCTTTCTGGTCTGCCTCCTTTCTGGCCCCGCCCCATAATTCCATCCTCTGACCCCGCCCCCTTTCTGGCCCCGCCCCATAATTCCCTCCTTTCTGGCCCCGCCCCCTTTCTGCCCCCCCCCCCCCCCACCTTGGCCAGGCTCTGAGCGTCGTGTCGGATCCGCTGCTTGCTCTTCTGCAGTTTTCCCGGCATCACCTTCCCGGTACGGAAGTCAAAGCATGCCAAGTCCACGGCGTTGCCGAGGTAACGGGCCAGCTGCGGCTTGCTACGGAACTTCTTCCCTGTCGGACTGGAGGAGACGAGACAAACCGGGTCAGGTTCTGACCCATGACCTCTGACCTCAACTGAAGCGGTGAGGTGAGGCTTCAGCGGCCCCACGTTAGCATGATACGTACTTAGCATGCTAAATACACCATGCTAACTTAGCATTTAGTTTAGTTAGCAGACAGAACCGACTCAGGCTAACCAGCAAGCGTTTATATTCAAGTTCTCCAAAACACGCTTTTATTTTGATAGTACCCTTCTACTTATTAGCAAGAGAACTAGCACATTAGCTCAATATTTAATTCTGAGCTAGCTAAACATTTATTTAATTCTGAGCTAGCTAAACATTTAGCGTGCATACTACAAGTTTAGCTAACTTGGAGCTATTTAAATATATAGCAAACTTTAGCTAGCTCTAAGCTAGATTGGAGCTAAATGCTTATGTTGAGTAAAATATTTAGCTGCTAACTAAATATGTAGCATTTAGATAGTTAACTGAATACCTAGTGTGCACAAAGCTAACTAAATATTTAGCAATTTCAAAGCTAATTTGGATTTAAATACCTAGCTACATATTTAGTTCCCATATTAGCTTGTAGCTTGACAATATTTAGTTAGCTAAGCATTTAATTTGCATACTATGAGTTTGGCTAATTTGGAGCTATTTAAATATCTAGCTAAATTTAGCTAGCTCTAAGCTAGATTGGAGCTAAATGCTTATGTTGAGTTAAATATTTAGGTACTAACTAGTTAGTTAACTGGTTAGCTTGCACAAAGGTAACCAAATATTTAACAATCTCAAAGCTAAATATTTAGTTACGATATTAGCTTGTAGCTTGACAATATTTAGCTAGCTAGCTAAAACATTTAGTTTGCATACTACGAGTTTAGCTAACTTTGAGCTATTTAAACATTTAGCTAAATTTAGCTAGCTCTAAGCTAGATTGGAGCTAAATGCTTACGTTGAGTTAAATATTTAGCTACTAACTAAATATGTACCATATGCAAATGCTACATATTTAGCATTTAGTTTGTGCTAAATATTTAGCATTTAGCTATCCATTTAGCATTTGGTTAGCTGCACAAAGGTAACGAATTATTTAACAATCTCAAAGCTGAATATTTAGTTTAGACAATTGCTCTTCAAACTAAATATTTAGCTTGTGAAGTTGATATTTAGTCATGAAGCTAAATAATTAGCTTACTTGCAGCTAACCAAATAGTTAGCAACCTCAAAGCTAATTTGGATTTAAACACTTAGCTAAATATATTACGCTTGCTAGTTCGAAACCGTGACATTTATAAATGTTTCTTTATTTCTTGCTCGGCCCGGAACCAATTGGCCCACGGACCCGTACCGGTCCCCGGACCGGGTGTTGGGGACCGCTGGGCTAAATAACCCAAACTACCTCTGTTAACTCCTGATTCGAGAACTGAATCTGATCCGAACCGTTCTGAACTGGGTTCAAATGGACCGGGATTAATCCGGATCGGAGCAGAAGCTTCTGGAACGAAGCGAAAGCCAACAGAACCTCGGAACCGGGCGCTTCCCCCGTCAGTTCCGGTGGACGGCTGGTTCCGAGCGGGGCCGTTTCGGCTCGGTTCGGTTCGGACCGGCCGGTTCCGAGCCGACGGGTCACCTGTAGTAGTAGACGTCGCTCTTTCCGGCGCTCAGCCCGGACTTCCGGATCACTTCCTCCTTCTTCCAGCCGGGCGGCAGCGCCGGACAGTCGGTCCTCTTCCTCTCCATCGCCCGGTCCGGATCGGTTCGGTTCGGCTCGGTTCGGTTCGGTCCCGGGACGCGCGCAGACACAGGCGGGACCGACGTCACCGACGTTAACGGGCGGCGGGTCCCGCCCCGGTTCGGCTTCAGAGAGCGGAAACCCCGGTGGGTCCGGACCGGACGGCTCGGCTCGGTTCGGCGGGGAGAACCGGCGGGTCACAGCGGCGGCTGAACCGGACCAGAACCCGACCAGAACCGGACTGTGACGTATCAGTCGGATCGCACTTCTACGACTGGCCCGGAGATCGTCTGTCGAGCAGGATGAGTCACTCCTGACTCAGAAAACCGTCTGGGACTACAGAGCGTTTACACTTCCGGGATTAGTAGCGCTTCCGGCTGAGTAACCAATCAGAAAACGGAACGCAAAGCTGAAGAAAATAATTTATATTTTATGTATTTAATTCAACTTTTTAAACGTTTTTCATTTCCATCTTGTTTTGAAATCATGTTTTTTTTTTTTCATCAATTTGCCAGAAATTTTTTATTTAGTCATTTTTCAACCACAGCTGCTTTAATATGTCATATTTCTCGAAGATGTGGCATAAAAATCATATTTTTTCTACATAATCACAGAAAGGACAACACTTCTTTGTGTTTATTTCATATTTATTTAATGTAACACAAAGAAATGTCAAAACGTTCTGTAATAAATCAGTGCAAAACGTGTTTTTTTAAATTTTACAATTAAAACAAGTCATAATTTACCCAGAATGCATTGAAAAAGTTCAAATAAACTAGTTGTGTATCCCTTTAAAGTGTCTTCAATATAAACCTTTAACACTTACTGTAGATAAGTTAAAACATCTTGAAGTCAAAGCTGGTGTAGAAACAGGAGGTCTCACTTCAACAAATCATCAGCGTTTGACACTTTACTAGTGTTGAATTAACACCCAAAAGTGTCTATATGTGTCCAAGTCAGCTGGTGTTAAATTCAACACTAGAGTCACATTAACATTTACAAGGGTTTTGGTGTTAAAATATGTTTAACACCAGTGTAGAGTTGATCACTAAACATAATGTGGCGTTAAAAAAGTAAATAATTAGGAAGTTTAATGTTTCTTAAACCCATTTCAGTATATAGAGCAACGTTAATTCTAACTTTTAACACTGTCAAAGTGTTACTTTAACACCAGCTGACTTGGACACACAGACACTATTGGGTGTTAATTCAACACTGGTGAAGTGTTTTTAGTGGAACCTGAACATGGAGGCAGAAACTGGACCGTTTGAAACAGAGACGTTTTATTCATGATCGTAACAAACACAGGAAATGATGTAACACAACAGACAGGAAACAGGAAGTCCTGATCTGGAATGTCCTTCAGTCAGAGCTAACCACGCTAGGCTAACCGCGCTAAGCTAACCACGGTAACGGATGATGTAACAACAGACAGGAAACAGGAAGTCCTGATCTGGAATGTCCTTCAGTCAGAGCTAACCACGCTAGGCTAACCGCGCTAAGCTAACCACGGTAACGGATGATGTAACAACAGACAGGAAACAGGAAGTCCTGATCTGAAATGTATTTCAGTCCGAGCTAACCGTGCTAAGCTAACCACGGTAACGGATGATGTAACAACAGACAGGAAACAGGAAGTAGTGATTCATGGAATGTCTTTCAGTCAGAGCTAACCGCGCTAAGCTAACCGCGGTAACGGACGATGCAACAACAGACAGGAATCAGAAAGTCATGATTCGTGGAATGTCCTTCAGTCAGAGCTAACTGAGCTAAGCTAACAGCGCTAAGCTAACCGCGGTAACAGATGATGTAACAACGGACAGGAAGTCGTGACCTGGAGTCTTGATTCGTGGAATGTCCTTCAGTCAGAGCTAACAGTGCTAAGCTAACCGCGGTAACGGATGATGTAACAATGGACAGGAAGTTGGGATCTGGAGTCTAGATTCGTGGAATGTCCTTCAGTCAGAGCTAACCGCGCTAAGCTAACCGCGGTAACGGACGATGTAACAGCAGACAGGAAACAGGAAGTCATGATCTGGAGTCTTGATTCGTGGAATGTCCTTCAGTCTGAGCTAACCATACTAGGCTAACCGCACTAAGCTAACCGCGGTAACGGACGATGCAACAGCAGAGAGGAAACAGGAAGTCATGATGTGGAATGTCCTTCAGTCTGACCTAACTGCGCTAAGCTAACCGCAGTAACGGATGATGTAACAACGGACAGGAAGTCGTGACCTGGAGTCTTGATTCGTGGAATGTCCTTCAGTCAGAGCTAACAGTGCTAAGCTAACCGCGGTAACGGATGATGTAACAACGGACAGGAAGTTGGGATCTGGAGTCTTGATTCGTGGAATGTCCTTCAGTCAGAGCTAGCCGCGCTAAGCTAACCGCAGTAACGGACGATGTAACAGCAGACAGGAAGTCATGATATGGAGTCTTGATTCGTGGAATGTCCTTCAGTCTGAGCTAACCATACTAGGCTAACCGCACTAAGATAACCACGGTAACGGGCGATGCAACAGAAGAGAGGAAACAGGAAGTCATGATGTGGAATGTCCTTCAGTCAGAGCTAACCGCGCTAAGCTAACCGCGGTAACGGATGATGTAACAACGGACAGGAAGTCGTGACCTGGAGTCTTGATTCGTGGAATGTCCTTCAGTCAGAGCTAACCGCGCTAAGCTAACCGCGGTAACGGATGATGCAACAACGGACAGGAAGTCGTGATCTGGAGTCTTGATTTGTGGAATGTCCTTCAGTCTGAGCTAACGGCGCCGGGCTAACGGCTCTAAGCTAGCCCGTCTAGTACTCCTCGCCCTCCTCCTCCTCGCCCTCCACCGAGTCGACGCCCACCTCCTCGTAGTCCTTCTCCAGGGCGGCCATGTCCTCCCGCGCCTCCGAGAACTCGCCCTCCTCCATGCCCTCGCCCACGTACCAGTGGACGAAGGCCCGCTTGGCGTACATCAGGTCGAACTTGTGGTCGAGTCGCGCCCAGGCCTCGGCGATGGCCGTGGTGTTGCTGAGCATGCAGACGGCGCGCTGCACCTTGGCCAGGTCTCCGCCCGGCACCACGGTGGGCGGCTGGTAGTTGATGCCCACCTTGAAGCCGGTGGGGCACCAGTCCACGAACTGGATGCTGCGCTTGGTCTTGATGGTGGCGATGGCGGCGTTGACGTCCTTGGGCACCACGTCGCCGCGGTACAGCAGGCAGCAGGCCATGTACTTGCCGTGCCGCGGGTCGCACTTCACCATCTGGTTGGCCGGCTCGAAGCAGGCGTTGGTGATCTCCGCCACCGTCAGCTGCTCGTGGTAGGCCTTCTCGGCCGAGATCACGGGCGCGTAGGTGGCCAGCGGGAAGTGGATGCGCGGGTACGGCACCAGGTTGGTCTGGAACTCCGTCAGGTCCACGTTCAGCGCGCCGTCGAAGCGCAGCGACGCCGTGATGGAGGAGACGATCTGGCTGATGAGCCGGTTCAGGTTGGTGTAGGTGGGGCGCTCGATGTCCAGGTTGCGGCGGCAGATGTCGTAGATGGCCTCGTTGTCCACCATGAAGGCGCAGTCCGAGTGCTCCAGGGTGGTGTGGGTGGTCAGGATGGAGTTGTACGGCTCCACAACAGCAGTGGACACCTGCGGCGCAGGGTAGATGGAGAACTCCAGCTTGGACTTCTTGCCGTAGTCCACCGAGAGGCGCTCCATCAGCAGGGAGGTGAAGCCGGAGCCGGTGCCGCCGCCGAACGAGTGGAAGACCAGGAAGCCCTGCAGGCCGGTGCACTGGTCCGCCTGAGGGGAAACGGGCCGGGTCAGGACCGGACGGCGGCAGACCGGAGACCCGTAACTCGTCGAGAACTCACCAGCTTCCGGATGCGGTCCAGAACCGGGTCGATGATCTCCTTGCCGATGGTGTAGTGGCCTCTGGCGTAGTTGTTGGCGGCGTCTTCCTTCCCGGTGATCAGCTGCTCCGGGTGGAACAGCTGGCGGTACGTCCCGGTCCGGACCTCATCTACCAATCAGAGCCGAGGAGACGAGCAGTCAGAGCCGAGGAGACAACCAGTCAAGAACCAAGGAAAGAACCAATCAGAGCCAAGGAAACAACCAATCTAGAGCCAAGGAAACAACCAATCTAGAGCCAAGGAAACAACCAATCTAGAGCCAAGGAAACAACCANGCCAAGGAAACTACCAATCTAGAGCCAAGGAAACTACCAATCTAGAGCCAAGGAAACTACCAATCTAGAGCCAAGGAAACTACCAATCTAGAGCCAAGGAGACAACCAATCTAGAGCCAAGGAAACTACCAATCTAGAGCCAAGGAGACAACCAATCTAGAGCCAAGGACCTGAGTGAAGTTGCCCCCCCACCTTCTTCAAATCAGACAAAATTAGTGTCAACCGTTTGTGCAGCAAAAATTTTTGTTTGTGCTTCTTTGGTTTTGAAGATATTAATGAAAGTGTAAAGGTCAAAAGGTCAACCAGGCCCCAAACTTTTATGAAATCAGACAAAATTGGTGTCAAACGTTTGTGCTACTTTGGTTTTGAAGATATTAAAGTGTAAAGGTCAAAAGGTCAACCCACTATCATTTTAAGGATAAAAAGTCAGTTGGATTTCATAAAGGTTTGGGGGGGGTTGGTTGACCTTTTGACCTTTACACTTTCATCAATATCTTCAAAGCCAAACCAAACGAAAATTTTCCCAGCCCAAACCACCTTTGACCCCCATTTTGTCTGGTTTGAAGAAGGTTGGAGGGGGCGTGTCTCCGCGCTGCCAATCACTACCCAGCGATGCCTCTGTTTACCGATGACGGTGGGCTCCAGGTCCACGAACACGGCCCGCGGGACGTGCTTCCCGGCGCCGGTCTCGCTGAAGAAGGTGTTGAAGGAGTCGTCCCCCCCGCCCAGGGTCTTGTCGCTGGGCATCTGCCCGTCCGGCTGGATGCCGTGTTCCAGGCAGTACAGCTCCCAGCAGGCGTTGCCGATCTGGACGCCGGCCTGGCCCACGTGGATGGAGATGCACTCGCGCTGCGGGGAAAGAACGCAACACGGCGGCCATTAATGTCGATTTTGAGGCTTTATGATCAAATAAAACATAGAAAAACATACTGAACATTCGTGAAAGTGTGTGAAAAGAAACAAACGAAGCGTAGAGACGCAATAAAACCCACTAAATGGGATAAAATTACACGTTTTCAACAGAAAAAGCGGGAAAACGCAGCAGCAACTGAAATTCAAACAGCGCTCAGTCCGTTCTGATTGGCTGTCGGGTCTCGGTAGCCCCGCCCCCAGCTCCCGGCCCCCCGGCGGGAAGCGGGGGTCCGTCGTTCGGCCCAGCGCCGAGTTGGAGCCGGTAGAAACGGGTTAGCGGCGCCAGCAGCTCCGGTTCGGAAGGATACAATCCCAAAGAGCTCGGTCTTCACACGGTGTGGGCCGATCCCGACCACGTGACCCTACGGATTACCGTTAGTCCATCTTTTTTAAAGTGCGCAGTGACTGACGGAAAAACACGACCAATTAACGACCAGAAAATCCACAATCTTACTTAAAACTCATGTTTTATAGTAAAAACCCGGGTAACTAACAACTGGGATCGATTTTAAAAAGGGGAAAAGATCCGGTTCGCCTCTCCCGAACTTCCTTTATTCCCATAGAAATACGTCCTTAAGGTTTTCGAACCATTCTTACCATTTTGTGTGGCTGTTTTTGGGGTAAACTTTCAAAACAAAAGCCTTAAATGTCTTACGGATCGACTGTTAGGCGGTCGAGGAAAGACAAGATGGCGGCGCTGCGGGCGGGACGCGCCGCTTTATACCGTCAGGAAGGAACCATGAGGCGGGAGGGGGTTGGACTGAACCACTGGGCGGAGGGCCAGGAAACCAGCTAAAATCAGTATTAATTAACCGAAACAGACTAAATATGAAATGTAGAGATTAGTAATAATCATAGTTAAATTACGTTTTTATTTTGAACGTGGAAAAAGTTGTAAATATTAGCGGAAAAAACAGGAAACAAAAAACTTAAACGCTTTCATACCCAGTTCAAAAATAAGAACAAAATCAAATATTTATTAAATCCTAAATTATTAATAGGTATTAATACTAATAATAATTAATAATAATAACATTTAATAACATTTTTATTTTGACCATGGAATTTAAAAAAAATATTTTTAAAGAAATAACAGGAAACAAAAAACTTAAACGCTTTCATACCGAGTTCAGAAAGGAGAAAAAAATCCAATGTTTATTCAATATTAAATTATTAATAGGTATTAATAATAATAATAATAATAATAATAATAATAATAATAATAATAATAATAATAATAATAATAATAATAATAATAAAATTAAATACCATTTTTACTTTGAACGTAATTTTTTTTTTAAATATTAGGAGAGAAAATAGGAAACAAAAAACAAACACTTTCATAACCAGGGGGGAAAAAATCCAATGTCTATTAAATCCTAAATTAATAATAGGTATTAATACTACTAATAATTATTAAAAAGGAATGTAAATGTAAAAATGTAAATATTAGGAGAAAAAACAGGAAACATCCATCCATCCATCCATCCATTTTCTTCCGCTTATCCGGAGTCGGGTCGCGGGGGCAGCAGCTTCAGCAGGGAGGCCCAGACTTCCCTCCCCAGCCACGTCTTCCAGCTCCTCCAGGAACCCCAAGGCGTTCCCAGGCCAGCCGAGAGACATAGTCCCTCCAGGTGTCCTGGTCTCCCCTCCTCCCGGTGGGACCTGAACTCCTCACCAGGGAGGCTCCATCCTGACCAGATGCCTCAACTGGCTCCTCTCGAC
>CAEGAF010039944.1:0-38062 GCA_903067075.1 Micropoecilia bifurca | reverse complement strand
TAGATACATAGACATGTCTATGGGTAGATCGGTCAGTCAAACTTTATTAACAAACCAGTTTTTTGACAACTTTTTTTTACAACATCCCAGCATGCACTGCGCGCTTCTACGGGGAAAATGAAGTCGGCAGCTGCTTACCATAGTTGCTAGACCTGTTGTGGCTCAATATTGGTCCATATATAAGGCGCACCGGGTTATAAAGCGCACTGTCGGCTTTTGAGGAAATTTAAGGTTTTTAGGTGCGCCTTATAGTGCGGAAAATACGGTAAGAGGCAAAAAAGAGTGAGAGGCATGTTTTAAGTTATGATAGTCAGTGTGTTTTATATATATATATATATATATATATATATATATATATATATATGATCATAAATTAAATATATGCTTATGCTGAGAATGAACCTATTATAGTTTAGTTTATTAAATATCTTTATAATCAATAAGATTAGAATTTACCTGTGACTTTGATATTTTTCCATAAGCCATGAAACTTGACAGATGGGTTTTTTTTATGAACAAGGGTGGTACATATCATTAGGTCTTGTTGTTTTATGCTAAATCCTCACAGCAGGAGATCCTCTTCATTAAATGTATTCTCATAGTGCTGCTTTAGATAAAAACTCATGTCTGGCACTTTCCTGACTGCAATGCATTTGTGAAAACAGCAATAACTGCTTGGTAATTCAGAGTTGTACCTGATTTATTAATACTCAGTATTAGTTGATGTTTTCTTTCTGTTTTGCAGAAAACAGTTGGACAGTATCAAACAAAATATTCCAACATTTTAGATGCAGTAAAGCAAAAAAAAGTAAATATCAACTTCAATGGACTTTTCTAATATAAATGTTTTCTCTGATTAATGTGTTAATTTTAGCATTAAATAACCCCTCCATATGTATGTTCTTTGTAATTAAGCTTACTTTGACATTGAGATTTATCTGTCAAGCTGTTTCTTTTGTGAGTTTTCTCAGTCAGTTGCTGCATTCATATATGCTGTTTTATAAAAGAAGTCTTCTGGAAAAGAGCCAGAGCTTTGATAATTATGTTACAGCAATAGTAAGAACTTCAACAACCTGGAAACAAAGACACAGTAGATAATGGCTGATTAACTGAGAAATCCAGTTGTTCCTTATATAGTACTTTAATATTAGAGGTATGTGAACATGTAGGCTCAGACATGTGCCAAAAAAAAGACATAAAAATTTCAACCCACGCTTTTTTCTCCTTTAGCATATAAATGACTCCTGACAAACGTCATAGCAGCTAGAATGAAAGACAATGCTTTGATGTAACACTGGGAAAAAAAAGTCTATACTCCTGCCAGCTGTGCTGTTTGTGTTTTTCAAGTGGTTTTGGTTGCCGTTGTTGAATACAAAAATGTATTTTTACACTCCTTAAGCACTGGTTCAACAAGTGTAAATAAGCTATCTTAAAACCCACTGGATGGATGAATATGTTAATATCATGTTCTCTGAGGAGAGGTTATGTTAGGGGTTAATGGGGTAGTGATAATGGGTCTGTGTCAGGCAGGAGCTAATCATGAGGTTTCTCCAAAGTAAAAGTAAACTGGCCTTGACTATCCGGTTATATTGAACATAACCAGAAAATTTCATCATCTGCGGTGAGCCCAAGGGCATCATTTCAATGTTGTAAATAAAAGCAATTAATTTGTTATAACACTAAGAAGAATGATTTTGTTCTTACCCGCAAGACAAAATAAGTCCAGCTTTAATGGCAGAGAAGAAATTTGTGGTTTTGCGCATCTGTCTTTGGCAGCGTCTGTTGCATTAATAACGTGCACTTGTGATGCTAAGGTAAACATATCCTAATCCTTTCTGCCCGCTTTGCTGACAGAGGCAGATAAACACAGCTTGGACTTTGAGTTGTAAATACTACAAAAAGCAAACTGGAGAGGGTTTATTTGATTATGTTACCCCTGACAACCATGCAATTAAAGAACATTTTCCGTCGTAAGAGTACATTTAACAACTTATTCTATGCTTTGCTGCAAATCTACAAGCAGCTTCTTATGTCACTTTATGCCTTAAGCAGATAATTACTGAGGTCTATTTAAGATGTCAGATTAAACTTAGAACTGAGGGGTCAAATGCAACTCTCACTTCAGAAATGTGAGAATCATCTGCACAATTAAACACTCATGCAGACACGTGCAAGTGGAGTCCAGCGGAGAAACGTAGCCTCAAAGAGTGGCGCGCTGCGTTACCTGACCTGCATGTAAAGCAGACCCTTTACTCCCTCCCTTCCCTCCTCCACTCTTTCTCATGTCGTCATCTTCTCTGCACCCCCCACCCTCCCCTCCATCTCACTCATTCTTTACTCATACACCCTAAATCATCCTCTGGTCCAGTTTAGTTGCAACACAACAGCAGCTTTCGCTACCCATTCTAAAAACACAGATAATATCTGCACATAAAATCAACCCCATGCTCGAAGGGAGACACGAAAAGCTTTGTGCACAGCTTTTACTATCGTCCCCTCAGCTTTCGTCTGCTGTGGGTTTCTGCCTGCTGAGGCATATGCACTCTGTCACTACAACAACCACAACAAACATAACAGGCGTGGAATCTAATCCCAGCTGGCACATCCTTATCCCACACATACACACACACGCTCGCATACACACTTCTCTGCAACAGCTTCCAGCTCCCAGTTAAATCTCACCTGCAGAGCACCTGTGCCTGTCCAAGACTCCAGTCACCCCAGACTGTCCATCAGGTGCAGAAAATCCTCAGCGCATTTTTTTTTTCTGTGTGCTCGTCTCTCCCTCCCTCTGCTTCTCTTACAAATCTCCCTCTTCCTCATTCAAGTCCCTCTCTTTCCCCGTCTCGCTCTACAATTGCACATGCGGCGGAAACTCTTTTATTTAATTCATTACAACACCAGCCGATTAACTCCTTCACAGACGGGCGGTCGGGTCCTGCTGGTGCTGGTTAATTGGTCAGTGGACTGCTTGACTGCGACCACGAACTCCCGCCCCCTTCTGGCTTCCCTCTACGAGAGAAATGACAAGGAATCCTGGAGTCTGCTGCTCCCTCCCTGGTGCAGTGAAAATGCCGTGTCACTTCAGGATCCGTCTGCTCACCGTGCTGTCCCTCCACTCGTCAGTCATTTCTGTCTTCATTATTGTCCCATTCTTTCTTCTCCACACAACCTGACCTTTGCAATACGATATCCCTTCGTGCCTTATATGGGAGTGGTTCCCAAGGCAACCGGGACTCCACCTGTCGTTCACCCACCCAACTCTCTCTCTCAATCCCTTTCATTCTCTCTCTCCTCTTCCCTCGTGTGCTTTTCTGTCACGTCATTACACCTGAATTTTCCCAAATTTACATACAGCAGCAGTGCTTACATGCCCTTTGCATGTTTGCTGCAGGGACGGAAACTGTGAAACTGGTTCTTACACAAGCTACACTTCAAAGGAGCAAAAATCATTTAAATGCTTAAATATGTCTTCCTTCGCCTCACGGGATCCAGTTTTGTCCCCCAAGGTAACACTTTGCAGTATCTGCCAAGCAGAAACTAGCCAATACTCGAGCTCTAGACAGATACAACATAAAAATCCTTGCAATGTATAATAAAAACTAAGGGTGCATTCACATCAGCCCTGTTAAGTTTGCTTTAACCAAAGTTTAGTTTGTTTGCCTAGGAAGTCCAGTTCATTTGGGGAGATGTGAATGACATCACAGAGGTGTAGCTTCAGTTGAAGTGAACTCTTGTGTGGTTTGGATGCATATGTGAATGAAAAGCTGACCAAATGAAGAAGGGTATAGCGCAGGGCAATCTGTTTGAATACAACCAAAACAAACTCGCTAATCTAGCATTAGCAGGAGAAATGTTTTGTGCTCTTTTGCCAAAGTCAAACAAGAAGTCCTACAATCGCTAAACTCTGACAGTACTCCATTTATGTTTACATCTCATGAAGAAGGAAATTGTGGTCATGTCTCCTTTAGAGGTAATCATATTTCCTTTAGTGGCTCTTGGTCCAGCAGCACCGCAGCTGATGGGGTAAATATGTTGACACAGTGCAGTGTGAAAGCGAACCACTCAAGCTTAAAATGTTACAAATGGTGCAACTTTTGTCCCCAGTTGAATCAAGTTTGCCAATCTATCAAGTGTGAAAACAATCTAAGTGTCCCTAATGCACAGAAAAATAAATACAACATTTCAACAATATAAAAATCGCCAATAATAATTGTAGAGCTGAAGCTACACTAAACAACCCGGGGCAACAAAAATTTACCTTTTATGTAAATTCATTAAACAGAATAATAACAACGATGATATAACAAAAGCACTTTCTTCACAGCCATAATCCTTTTTGGACTGACTATACTTCACAACTTTCTGCAACTTTAAGTTGATCTGTGGTGAGTTCAGCTGACTGGATTTGATTTGGAATGGAAAACAATTTCTATAGCAATAAAGCTAAAGAAACTATCCTTATATCCCTGAGACTTGATTGTTTCAAAACACAAATCTGGTGAAGGACATAAAACATTTTTAGAGGATGGAATTTGATCTCCATTATTTGGAAGTATAAAAAAAACTCATAGGCTGAGTATCTGCCTATGAGTATCTGCCTCTGATACTCAGATATTCCTATCTGAGTATCACATAGGAATATCACCAGAAGGTTATTGTCTGCACTTTGCTTATGGACTCCTCTAACCGGTACTTAACATTAAAGTGGTCATATGGAGATGAAAACTTGCTTGAAGTTGGCAGAAGCACAACTTAAAGATTACTGGACCCAGAGACACAAAACTCTCTAATGCGATGAAACCAAAATAAAGCTTTTTTGGTTTGAACATCACAATTGGAGAGAAGAAGGAGGCACTACCGATCACAAGATGTCTCTCTGTGTCTTATTTAGTATTACAAATTTCCTTTGAAGTGATAATAGTCCGGTCCCAGTCCCGACGAGAGTTTTCTCATCTTGTGCCTCAACAGAGAACATGGTAGATTTGCTTTGACTAAATCCCTTTAAACTTTGTTTCCGTTAACTTATTCTATCGAGTGTGTAGTGAATCTAAATAAGCTATAAATTGTAGTCACTGTAATAGAATCATCTGTCTTTTCCTACTTGCAGCATCTTAGTAAGACCTCACTCGTCAATGCTGTAGAGCGAGGAGTTTCCTGCTCCGTATCTGCCGAATAATAGTCTTCTGTTGGACATCAGAGTGAAAATTATTGCAAAAAACTGTCAGGGTAAATAAAACTGCTGTTCTTGGTCATGTTCAAAATGTCCCTTTAGGGCTACACTTTAAATATCCAAAAATATTTTTTCAGTGTCACGGTTAGATTCTGCTTGCTCTACACTGGTAGTGAACAAAGTGTGGCAAAGAGAGGCAGAAAGATGCAGCACCAAACAGTCTCTATGTCAGCAGTAAGAATCATTGCAAAGATGGTTCGAAAAAGGCCATGAACAGGAAAAGTGCTGCAGTTAATAAACACTGACTAGGGTGTGGCTGGCATAGTCAAATGTAGAACAACAATAACATGGTATGTTTGTTAAAGGTGACCTATTAGGCTTCCTTGATCTGGTTAGGATAGGTCTATGAGCTATACAAAGCATGTTCATTACATATTTTGCACAAAATCATTTTAGATAATGAGATTTAGTCTGCTCAGTTCTGTCAATGTTTACACTTGACAGTGAAAATGGCTGAAGACAAATGCACAATTACACAAGCAGAAGTAGAGCCTCCGGCACAACCAACAAGTATGCAGCAAGTGGTTTCTGAATAGTAAATTAACCACAAAACACTTGTCTTTTCCACCAGTCATCGTAGCGCGCACACAGCAGTAAAACCAGTTAACCAAATGTCCTGGAGCTCAGCTTGGGTTGCTACAGGCTGGGCTTCGCTGGGGTTGCTTTGCTATGCTAGAGTTGCTAGGTCAGAGGCAGTGCTTGCTGATTTCTTACGTTACATACAAAAGGTTTTTGAAACTTGTAATTTCAAAAACCTGGTTTTTAACTTATTGTCAAAAAACAGCTGGGTTTTTAAGCACTTGGGCTGTTTTTAGAAGCAGTAGAAACCCAAGTGAAAGTATAAAAATATGTCAAATATGAATTTTGTATAAGATATTCCCTTTAAGTTAGGGACTTTGATACCATCAACCTGATGCTCCCCAGTTTACACTTGAATCTGGACACATAAACTAAAAACAGCTGCTTTAATTCTCCAGTACAAGTTTGTTTTGTGTGCTTTAGAATGGACTATTGTTAGACTAACAGTGAGATAATTCACAAACAGCTAAAAAGCTGACAATAGTGCATCAGGAAATAAATGGAATTGGAGACATTTTTGCATCTGCCTTAAGTCACAAGTTAACACAATTATAAAAAAAAAACACATCTCAGGGCATCATTAAAAATATGCAACAAATCTTATTACCTGTTCTCTAGCAGACCGATCCGAGGAGCCCCTCATGCTGGCATGAGACGGTGAGGGTGATGGTGGGTTGTGATGGGGGCTGTGGTGCGGATGCTGCAGCTGCTGCTGCTGCTGCTGCTGTTGCTGCTGCTGTTGGTATTTGCTCTTCAGGTGATCCATGAAGGCGTCCCTCTTCCGTTCCATGTCAGCCTTATGCAGGTTGGTCAGGGCCTCCAGACTCTGTGCGGCGCTGACAGTGTGGCGGTGCTCAGATGTGTGCACCAAGCCGACATTGGAGAAACGCCGGCCACTGTTCCCCAGCGTCCTGTACTCTCGTGGATACTCCAAGTCATCTGTGGAGATCATGTGACTGCCGCCACGCTCGGGATCTAAAGGATGAGGATGAAGGAGGAGGAGGAGAAGGAGAAGGAGGGATGAGGAAAAGGAAAAAAAAGAGGTAAGAGGAAGGAGGGCGGAACGCGTACGGATGAGAGGCAAATTGCCACCCAAATCCGCATCCAGGAACATTTCAGGGTGGAGACATACAGACACGCAGCAGACACACACAGGTGGAAACAAGTGAAGCAGAGGGGAGCAGAGAGGGAAAAACGGCACAAAGGGGACAGGAGAGAGAAAGAGAGAGAAATGGGGTGGGATGTTAGACTATTTGCCACCAGGACAGAGCAGTTTCTTGCAGAATTATTGATTTCAAGTTCTAAGGGGGAAGAAAAATGAGAAAAGTAAAGTGCTTCTGCAATAGATCAAAGGCAGGGGCTCTAGCTGAATTTGTTTGGGAGGTTATTCCGTTCTGATATGCCTGTTTGTCTTTAAGTGGCTCTCATTTTTTTATTTAGAAAACAGCCAAAAAGAAATATATTGACATTAAAGTGATTGAAAGTCAGGTGGGAACATGTAGGAACAGGTACATCATTTCTATCATTACTCTGTCTTACTTTTCTCAGCAACTTCTCCCCATCATTCCCTCAGACACCCGTCACCCGCTGACACTTTCTTTACATGTTCTCACTATCTCTCTGTTCCTTCTGTCCATTTTAAGGACTCCCATCACTCTGACAGCACGTGGCCTTTTTATCAGAGCTCAATCTGACAAGCAATGCAGCCCAAGGTGGAAATCAGACAGGAAGAGAACAAAGACAGGCGGAAGAAGATGGTTACACATAAAATATGTGACTGGAATAGCAATGAACTTAGGAGGGGACAAAAAAGCAGGGAGCCATTTGCCCAGTGAGTTACCTTGCTTAGGATAACAGGCCCCAGCGTTGGCTAAAAGAGAAACACGTGAAGGGTTAATTTGTGTGTTTGTGCACAGATGTGCAAGCAAACACATCAGGACTAGTTTATATGGCAATGGAAAAAGCTATCAAGGCATGATAGCACTTTCTCTGGGTTACCAGAAGGTAATGCATTATATATGCATCATAATGCATTCCAACAAGTTAACATATGGGATAGTGGAATATGAATGCTGTTTGTCTTCCAATAACCTGCTGGAATGAATGATGGTGATTATGCATTTTCACAGCAAAATTAAATTGCAAATTACAGTCAGTGATTAGGGGAGGGGGAATCAATTTTGCAATTCTGGTTAAATGAAAAGTGTAAAATAAGGCTAAAGAAAGCTGACCTCCTACACATGAAATGCTCGTCAGCAGCAATAGGAATAGCTGAACGAGTGAGCAGCAGAGGATGATTTCTCTAGGCAAAAGTTGCAATTAGACCAGTAATGCACAGAGGAGAAAGACAGACATTTTCCACATAAAGGATAAACCGACACATGGAGTAAGTCTGTTAGTCAGAGTAGGTCTGTGATAACTCCAGAAAAGTAGAACTCAAACAGCGTACTGATTCTCAACCCACTTCTCACTTCATTCACGCTCGAAGAGTTCTCGCACTTAAGGGTGATCCTCACTTTTAACACTCTGCCCTTACATCCTTCACATTATGAAGCGCTGATAAACTGAGCAAAGGGTGAGACAGAAAGGAATGACCTCCTGGCTAACAACATTAGGATTGAGTTCTGCCTTGCTCTCCAAGGCTGCCGGTCATATTCATCTAAACTCCCGCTTAGAGTTCCCTCCTATCTGGTTTACACTTCATTAGACTGGAGCTTATTGTGCATCAGCTAACAAGGACCTTACTCAAGGGTCTGATTACAATAGTGAGGAAAGCTGTGGCTGTGTGTTATGGCTCGTTAATGTGCCGGAGTGTCTGCAGCATGACAATAAAAAGCTGACAAAGCAAAATTATGCACATACTATCAACTGATTGGCTCCTTCTCTCAGATTCTGCCTTGGGTAGGCAGCCATTCATCACCGGGTAAAACCAGTTTGAACATCGCTGGATAGTGGAGTGGGAAAATTAAAAAAAAACTAACTGAAATGTGAAAACAACGGTGGCTGTTCTTATCTGGTTGTTTACATGTGAGGTTTCTGCACCTACACTACCAGTTTACGCCTTACTGCAGAGACGAAACGACATTAGGACTTTCAGATTAGGACTTAACAGTAACATAATAAAATTGAGGTTTTCTGCATATGGTGCTATGCACTGTTTGAGAGGAGTTCTGCTTAAATATTCAACAGTACAGACAGAAGAAATAATTTGCAAAAGAATTCTAAATTTGTTTTTCAAAAACTGATTGCTGTAAGTAAATCACTGCTGAGGAAAAGAAGCCTGTTGGTTTTTTTTTTTTTTTTGCGAATAATCGTTTATATATTTATATTCCTCACATCCTTAATCCAAACATGTTACCAGGGCTTCTTTTTGAAAGCATAGAAGATACATTGGGGGATGTGTCGTTCTCCCAAGTTGGGACACTGATCTCTATGCTTAAGGGGCCAAGCTATGGGCGTATAAGTGTACCTATTGGCATGAAGAATATCGACTGTTTTAGTTGCTTGGTGAGATTTTTCCTGCTGAGGTCACAGTATTTAGCAGTCTGTCATTCCCCTACTTTCTATCGCTGTTGTGAGAATTTATCTCCATTAAAGTAGACAAAGGAAGTACTGGAGAAGACACAAGTAATATGATTTTCATTTGATTGAACATTGATTGCAAATGTTCAATCAATAAATAATAATATCCGTTTGACTCTTTCTTCACCCTCTATTGAGCAACGTCTGCTTATAATGTTGCATACTTTTCAAGCGTACCAAAAAAATTACAATAACCAAATTATTTCTCAGATAAATTTTCACATATTCTTGTTGAGCTGGTGTATGTGTATCATAAGAAAGATAAGGTTTGAAAATGAAAAAACTAAACATATAAAACCTTGTTCGACGTACCCAAGTGATGAGTTTTTAAAATATGTTTGTGTTTTTGAAGTTGTCAGGTCTGCCAATGTTTTAAATGCAATAATGGAGAAATCCCGCTAGTCAGCCCATTATGTGTTTTGTTGTTCCATTTCACTCTTCAGGAGATTGTCTAAGCCTGTGTGCCTCTGGGGGAATAACAACAATAGCAGCGCTGAGGTGTTTCACATCCAGAATGTCTGTTTTCTACAAAACAAAAGCCTGAAAGAACTGTAATCACGTTCGTGTTTTTGCACAGCAATTATTACTGTGCAAAAAAAAGAAGTTCTTGTGCCAAAACATAGGTTGGGATAACAACTTTGTAAACACTCAGCACAATCAACTCTGTTGTGCTAAAAAAGGAATATTACTTTATAAAATGTGCTTTGATTTCTACCCTAAAAACTTTTCAAATTGTACTCTATAGAGCTGGGCTGCAATACTGTATGAAAAAGCCCTATCTTAAAAGCAGCAGAAGTAGAAGATGTTGGGTAGGGATATAAGAAAAGAAAATGAAATGGGAACAGGTTATTCTTTTTGTACTCAACATTCACAATGAATACATTTCTACATAAGCTGGAAGACAACAACAGTGACAGGCAAAACAATGTGTGAGGGCCCACGCAACGGCAGCGTAATTTAAAACACAAATGTGAAAAAGGTTGATGAAAAAAATAAACGCTTTAATGCAATATAGAAACATCTGCATTTGACTCTGGATCTAACGCTGGATTAATGTGGACACTCAGAGATGAAGAACATGATGCAGTGCTTTTTTGATCCATTGAATAATTAAGTGCCTGACTGAAAAGAGAGCCTGCTATCTGAATTGATAAGACCAGTGACCCCAGCTAGCGAGATCCCAGCTCCACTTAAAGATCAAGGAATGATCGAGGGTCTGATCAAAAGCTTTTACCTGGTTAAAGAGAGCAAGTGGATGGCCATGGAAAGATAATAGAAGGGAGGGAAATTATGATCTTAAAAAGATGGATTCTGCGAGATAAGAAAAATTAACTTGGCATCTCAACTGTAATTGCTGCTTCTGGCTTATGGAAAACAAACTGTATGAAACCTTCTCTCAGCAGTGAATACATTTAAATGTTTGATCTTTTTCATAGAACTTGTAGAAACCTTTCCTCAGAAAGCCCTTTTCACGGTTTAAGTCACCAGTTTGCACCGCCTTCGGTTGGTTATTTATGCATACAGCTTGTGACACGAACCAATCGCCAACACACCCACAGAAATTATCAAAACACACATTTGAATATTCAGTCTTTCTAAATCCAAACCTTAAACCAACTAATTCAAAAGGACAGCATTTTTTTTCCTACCTCAGTATCAGGCTACACAGGGAACAGGAATTTAAAGTCAGGATTCAAGGATTCTCCCTCATTATATGCAGACTTACACAGTATGGAGAATCAGAGAAAGTGGTTTGGGTGCTTTGATGGATTTGGAAGCAGCAGGAACCGCAGCTTTATATTTTGAGGGTGTAGTACGAGTGGGTCAGAATGAGCAGGGGAATGTACAAGCGTCTTCATGTCTCAGAGCATGATAGGAGAGCCGCAGGCTGCAGCTCTGGATACAGTAGTTAAATCTACTTTTACAGGTATTTTAAACATTCAAATCCCTCCTGAGGCTAATGACTAAACATTGTTTTAAAGGGGCCACATATCCCTTACATCTATTAGCACACAAGTGTCTGAAGAAATTACAGCTTCCTCTGGCAACCTAATTAGTCTACATTGATGTCTATTTAACGCTTCTGTTTTGTTTTATTACAAAGACAATCTTGAAAGTTTTTTGAAGGAATTTATGTGACAAGCCAACAAATGTGTCCCATTATTGAGAAGTGAAAGGAAAAGGATACATTACTTCCAAATGCTTTCCTTCAGTTTCAAAGTTGACTGGGCCAACCTGTGCATATTTTAATTTCAGTATCAATACAACTATACTGTGAAACCTTCAATAGTAAAACAGAATCATGAGGACCAAGAGACACACCAAACAGCTCAGGGAAAAAGTTACAGATAATCTCAAAGCTGGCTTAAGCTGTAAAGAAAATGTATACTGAAGCTCAAAACTGATCTTATATACATGACAGATTTTGTTGTAAAATAATTTTCTTTCAACCAAGGAGTGTGTGATGGAAATAGTGGTATTTGAATTGGAATGAAATCATAAGAAAGCATTTTAGAAGGGGCAGTAAAAGATATTTATGTTTTTATTTACATTCCAATAAGAAGTGATATGTCAGAACTTGTTTATACCCTTCTCAATAGTCCATAGAAGAATTGTTCTGGGCATTGCAGCAATCAAACATCTTTAATGATTTATCTTTGGTGATGAGCTCAAACTTTTTGAGATTGGAAAACCTTGCTATCACCCTAATCTTTAGCTCTCCACATAGATTCTGGATCAGATTGAAGTCTGGACCGTTGATGGGGAGCTCCAAAATGTCATCTTTACTTACAGTCTTTAGAAACATGTTGGTAAGTATTTAGTATTATTCTACACCTGAATATTCCAGATATTTGAATAATTTTCAGCTTGAATGTACCACAATTTGAACATCACATATTAATCCATCATCCAAAAATGAAAGAGTACAGCACAAATGCAAACCCAGTAAGACATGGCTTTCCTAAATAAAACAGCAAGGCAAGGAGATCATTAATCAGACAAGCAGCAAAGTATGGTGGAAAACTAACACTGCACTACATCCTGAACACAACAACCCTAATATGACAAACATAGTGTTAGCCGACTCATTGTGGGGATGTTTCCCTTTAGTATGGACAGGGAATCTGGGTGAATTTTATGGAGCAATAATAGATAAAAATCTTAGGCAATCCTAGATAAGACATGTTATATTCTGCACTAGGGCTACCTACTGCAAATTTTTATTTAACCTGGACAAATTTAATTCAACAAATTAAATGTAAGCAACAATTTTTTTTTGGTCACGTTTTAATAAAAAAAACCCATTTGGAATAAACACTGTTGAAGTATTTAATATATTTAATATATCAATACATAGCAAGACAAACGATATGAATGCTTATGTGACACAATAAGACCAAGACGACAACTGCTGTTCTAATTTTAAGCCACATTAAATGGAAAAAAATGCTTGAATATTTTTTATTGTTTATTAACCAAAAAATCAGAGAACAGTATCAAAATTATCTATGAAGTAAAGAAACATTTATAAAAGGTCCACTAAAGGGAGCATAAGAGCACAAAAAGCATCAATAGTGTTTTCAAATTCAAATTGAAAAATATTTTATTAATCCCAAAGGGAAATAAAATTTTGTTGTCAGTTGTCTCTTTGTTGTTTTGTGTTTTATGCTAAATTAAAGTCAAAACCAATTAAAAGAAATTTGTTGAATTTATTTTGATTGGTTCAAATCATCACTGGTTGTTTCTCCATGAGCAACTTAACGATGTTTTATATTTTATAAAGCTTGTGGAATGGCCATTAAGTCTGTTGTTTTGCAGACAGCTACCGAAGAAAAGTGACTCCTCCTCTCTGACACAGAAACTGATTTGCTGCAAGGCATAAACCAGCTCCTTGTGGACTCCTGGCTGAGAGAGCATGCAGGACACAGAGACTGGATCAGGAATACTGAATCAAAGAAGAAAGGCAGTGGAAGTAAAGTCAGCAATGTGCTACTCAGGCTCTTCTGTTAATGCTATAAGGAAAAGGAAATTAGCTAAACTGGAAGTGGTTGGCACTCGTAGCACCATGCTCTATAGGGGACAGTTAAAACAAATTACTAGAAGAACACAAGAAAGGCTGAACAAAGCACTTTAGCAACAGAAGTGGCCAGAGTAGCTGCTACTTTAAATAATATAATCCACAAAAAGACACATCTATTATATAAAAAAACTGAACTTCAGCATGCATTGGATGTCAGCCATTAACTAAGATTTAACCAAGAATGTTTGCCAACTATCAGCTACTTTACTTTTGAGATAAATAGATGGCATGACCCCTGCAAGGAGCACTGTGTAACTCTGTATAGTGTTTCTGCTCCACAACTAAATTTCAGTGACCCTCTTAAACGACCCAAGGAAAGATGTTGCTTACTACAGGATGTTTCTAAATCCCTCCATAGGGTTCCAGTTTGTTAGGTCTGTTTGTTTTACTTGTAATTTCATGTGACATTTCTACCCTTCACTGTCAATTTTTCCTGCTAGATATGTTTGATTTACACTTAAAGTAGAAAGTTTATGGGTTAAATTCAATTAGAAATTAAACATAAATTAGTATGCAAACTACCTTCCACCCTAGATCATCTTAAAATGCTGAAAAGCATTCACCTCTCCTGCTACAACAGGAGAAGCTAGTTAAGAGGGGAAAAGAAAAGCCTGGCAGTCAGAGTGAGCCATCACGGGAAGGTCAGCAAGCATGTGTGAGCTGTTGGATGTAATTACAAACCAAGGCAATCAAAAGGCTTCGGGCATCTTAACATAAAACTAACACAGACAGCTGCATAGAAGGTGATGCCAGTACTTTCCCTTGATCTGTAAAGCACAATAAAGATGCCAGATCCAACTTTTTACCTCCTGCTCTCCTCTATTTAGAGTGTTTTCCTACAAGCAAGACATGCCTGCTTATGGTTTTTCTTTGCCCAGTCAACCCTTGTGAAGAGTGTAGACAGGCAGCAGTAAATGTGGATGTTACCACAAACCTGTTAATAAATAAAATCCACCACAGAAAGTTACAGCTAGCTAGAGGTTCAACTGAAACGCCTCTGGGGCAATCTGTGGCACAAATCTACTGTTGTGCATTTACTCAGCTGAAGGAGACATGACAGAGACGGGAAGAAGGGAAACAAAATGAAGAATATAGACACACCAATTTGTTTCAGTTTCAATTGTGATAAAAGCTGGGCAGTAGCAGGTAAGAACACCTTCCAATTACAACCTGTTGTTAAATCAGGGCAGAAGACACATGGGAGCTCCTATAGGTGTGAAGAAGACATGCCACTCATCTCATTATAACAGTACAGATACGATTCTCTCACAGGGAAAAGCCTGCAGCCCCTGAGCTGCCTTCAGTAACTTCCCATATGGAGACAAGCAGATGTAACAGAGTTGCTAGGGGATAAATGTTTGTAAAATATAGGGGCGGTGAGTTTTTCCTGCTTGCAGAGATACCTTAAAGAGTTACACCTCGATGTGAGGTGATAACAGACTGAATTTAATCTGTAAAAATGTTTTTATGCAATATTATGTTGATTGGTTTTTGGAAATCTCTGTACTATTAAAAGACATATGAAATAAGAACTGATGTCTCAGATTGCAGCTTATATCATTTAAAGACCCTTAACGTTTATAGTATGTACAGCAGTCCATCTACAGAGAACCCTTATGTTCAGAGTGAAATACAACATAACTGGGGAAACAAAAATAACAGGCTGCAGATCGCAGTGTCTCTGATAGTTTTACACTCAATTATTTCAATTCAACAAGTGCCGCTTTAAACCAAAACTAAAATTGTCGACTTGTCACATCACTCCAGAGTATTCCTATCAAACAGTAACCCAGACAGATATTTAGACAAAAAGAAAAAAAAAGCTGCACGATTCATTGCACTGCTGAGCCGGCAATGAAAGAAGCAACAAAACAAAACATAAAAGGAAGACTTTACAGTCGGGGAAATGTCATCACCTGTTGCACCATCCTCCTGGTGTTGCTTGTTTAGAAAACAACACAGGACTAAACTAAAGTATTAGAGTTTGTTAAAATACTAAATAAAGGTTTAATTTCTATTCATTCTTAACCAAGAAGCTTGTTTTCTGTAGAAATGTTCCAGTAACGACTGAATTCAAACTGAAAACAGATAATACCACAAAATCACTGCAGTAAATAAGCAAACATATCTGTATTTTTCCACACAGTATTCTGGTTATTGCAATGAAAACAAATACTGTTCAAACACACACACACACAATAAAAAACATAGGACATCTTCTACTATGACAGTAGTTTAGTGAGATTCTGAGGACAGGAATGCTGCTCTTGACCCTGTCTCCACAGACCGTTTTCCTTCCACTAAACTTTCTATTAATATGTTTAGATATCACATTATGTGAACATAGCAAGAACAGTTTGTATCTTATCCTTGTTATTATCTGCAGAAGGATTGTCACAGATGCCCTTTTACCGCATAAGCCTGTGGCTTTTGCCTTTTAGAAAAACGGGAAAAATGCTGAACTATATCACATAAATAAATAAATGTATTAGGTTATATTGACAGATACCCACAATCACAATTGTTTTTAGCTTCATACACAGCCCAAAGATATGTTAGAGGACTGAAGAAGTGCAGAGATAACGGGATAATTTCAATAAACTGAAAATTGTTGTGGTGCTTGTACTTCTTTGCAGTCTTTCTCTTGTACTGTATAATGAATACTAATGTATAATGTTTGTTTTGCTAGATTAGAGCATTTTCCCATTTCTCTCCTCAGATCACAAAGTCTGTAAGAGACTGTAGGAGATTATTGTACATTTAACCATTAATTTCTTTTTTTTAAAAAATAAAAGGCTATGGCTAATGGACTCTTAAACACCATCTAGAATTCCAGGGAGAAAAAGAAGAAAATTATTTCTCTGATTGTTTAGAGGTGAGCAGTTTTGTAAGTTGATTGATTTTAAATAGGTTACACATTGGAGAAGTAAGGTAATCTCTTTTTTTGTTTGTGTTTGAACATAAGAAGACATTTCAGAACCAAAGTAATGCTCTTAACAAGATTATCATTATTAAAATATCTTTTTGGAGGGCTGTAAACCCGATTTGTGCTGCTGCTATGTGACGTGAGCCTGAGGTTTAATGATGACAGGCACATTTATACTAAATCTTGTCAGACTCGCTGCTAATAGAGCTGCTTGCCTGTTAAGGTTACCTGTTTAATAGGGCAGGATTACTAAGCTGGCTCAGGCGTTGAAATTAATTGCTCCCTCTCTCAAAGCAGACCTGCTTTGAGCATCTTCTTGCTGCCAGTCTCACTACCAAACATGGTCAACAGAATAACCTAACCAGTGATCTCAGATACCAACCCATTTATTGTCAGATTAGTTAGGCTTTTGCCAATGGTTTTCAATCGAATTGGTGAATTACATTGCATGCTGAGATTCATCAAATGCTTGCATGAGCTGATTAGACGAGAACAGATGCAAGCAGCAGTGATGGAGAAGTGCCCAAACACGCCGGTAATGTTAGAGAAGGGACACATTCAGCAGCACGAGTGAAACCGAAGCGAATGTTCAAGCAGTGACAGTGACACTAGCAATTAGCTGGATTTCTCTCCACGGCAGTATGATTTGAAAATGCCACTGTGTAGGATTTGATATTAAACTAAAATGCTTGGCTTTATGTCTGCCATTTAAAAACCAGTTAATGGACTGTACGTTCTGACGACTTGCCATTCAGCTTTATTTTAAGTTGCTCTTTGTGCTGGGTTCAGCTTGTTGTAGGAGCACCAGCATGTGTGACAGGACGGAGCTTCAAAAGAAATTAAACGTTGTATTTTACAGAAACGATCGATCACAAATCTCCTCGACATTTTTCGCTTCTTTGTACTCTAAGATGGACAATATTTCTTGTCCTCTACCTGGAAGGCTCACCATCTGCTGTCACAAAAGTGCTAATTTTTCTGAAATTGTAAGAAGAATGGAAGCCACATTGATGGGAATTATCTTGACAAGGTAATTGGACCACTCTACTAAGATTTTCTTTAATTGGAACAGCAAGAAGCAAGAAAAAAATGACCTTAAAAAAAACAGAATCAATTAAAACTGGCAATTATCTCTGCAAAGACTGGCATCATTTCCTGCTGCAGATTCATTGCCTTAGCAACAAGTCAGCTGTTAAACAAAGCTGTTTGCAGCCAACACACATGCACACAAACATTGAAACACCAAGAGTATAGATAAAGGATGCAAGCGTCACATGGCGAAGGCGTAGTCAGTGACAGATGCGAAACAAGCAGGGTATCTTAGATTACAAGTTGTCCTGTCAATACGGCACCCATAGATCTGTGTTTTGATGCAGATCATCATTTGTCAAAGTGCACACTGCATGCTGTGCTGTCGACCGGCTTTGGAAAAGACAAATTGGAAAATCAAAGGAGATGGATGTGCATTTTCCCTCAGTTGTCATCCAGAACATTTTATATAATATTAAACTAAGCTCTTTCATCACAAAGTAAGACTTTTATCTTCTGTATTAAAAATGGCATCTGAGAACAGTGAGATCAGAAACTACATGTTGATATAAAACAAGTTGGAAGTGAAGTGAGAACTTTAATATTTGAGAAGGAAACCAGCCTTTTTGACATACTTTGTGTGATCTGTATAGGAATAGGAAGTTAAGCGGCACATAGCAGTCCCTTGTGGGGAGTTAGTGTAATTGCTCGTCCAGTCACAGAGGACACAGTAAAGAGCAATTCCCTTCAAAACAGCAAATTCAAATTAAATTTTTTTCCTGTGCACCCTGGCTGTTAATAATTTGATCCAACCTTATCCTTAAAACTTCACTTTTCTTCTCTGTAGGTGACCATCTATATGCCACAACAAAAAACTTGGGAGAAAATCACTTACAGCAAATGCATCGTAAATAGATTTTCTTGTTTGCTTCAGGGCTATTATCTGACAAACAGTTCCTAAAAAAATACATGTAAATTTTCTTTAGCTTGACTGTTCTTCTTGCTGTGTACCAAAAAGATTCTCACAGGTCAGTGTAACTACGCTCCCCTGACAATATCGGACTCAAATGAGAATATTCCATATGTGTGCATCATTTACAATCTAACTTGAAGTAATGCGAGCCATATGTGAGCTCCTGTTTTTCCATTTATTCATCACTTACATTGATCTTTGTGTACACTAACATAAGCTGACTCTCTACTTTCTTCTGCTCTGTGTTTGCTTCTCTGTCTCTGGTCCCAATGGTGCTGTGTGTGTTTCAGGCGCCTCATTTGGGTCTGCAAAGAGAGGAAGAAGGGGTGTGGCAGGCGTGCAGATGGCGTGGGGTTCTCTTGTGATGTGTGGGGGGGCCAGTTGGCACGAACAAAGAGGAGGAGATGACGAGTTCGATGTTAACAAGCTGTCACTCAGAGCGTAACGCAGCGCCCACAACAAAAACAACAGAGACAAACCCCTGACAACACTTGTGTGATAAACAACAGCCAAGTAGGCATGCAGTGCTGCTGTATCTACTGAGTAGAGGTAATAATAACAGAAATGTCAGGTCAAATAAAAAACAACATCTTATATATACTTAACAAAGATGTGATAAAAAAAAACAGTATTAATCCAGTGGAATAATAAATGAATGAAGTTTAGGGATGCTGTACTTGTTGCCTATAAAGTTTGAATAATCTGTTTTTACCTACTTTAATAAAATGTTTGTGACAGTGTGTACATAGTCGCTTTAAAGCATCCATCAATTTTCTTCTGCTTATCTGGGGTCGGGTCGCGGGGGCAGAAGCTTCAGAAGGGAGGCCCAGACTTCCTTCTTCCCAGCCACTTCTTCCAGCTCCTCTGGGGGAACCCCAAGGCGTTCCCAGGCCAGCCGAGAGACATAGTTCCTCCAGCTTGTCCTGGGTCTTCCTCGGGGCCTCCTCCCGGTGGGACGTGCCCGGAACACCTCACCAGGGAGGCGTCCAGGAGGCATCCTGACCAGATGCCCGAGCCACTTCAACTGTCTCCTCTCGACATGGAGGAGCAGCGGCTCTACTCTGAGTCCCTCCCGGATGACCGAGCTTCTCACCCTAGCTTTAAAACATATCATTGTGAAAACGTGACCATTAAAAGAGAAATGTGTTTTTCATAACGTTAATCTCGCTTTATAGCATTTGAGTTCAAAGTGATTGCTTTGGTGCTTAAAAAATGTGTTTTCATCAACATAACCCTCTTCACGTACCTTAGTTTTCTCTGATTTTTAACATACATTGTATTAAACTGTAACATGGGCAAAGTCTGGACAAATGTCAGCTGATGACAGCATGCAGCTGTTAAGACTAAAGATGCAGCAGTCATGCACTCGAACATGGACTCCATTGGCAGGAAGTTGGCTTTCGCATAAAACTAAACGAGGCATCAGCTTCCCATGGGGTTGCATGGAGCTGTGGAGGCGTTTGTGTGTGTTTTGGGTCATAAACACAGGCAAACAATGAGTAAATTCTGCCTAATTGCTCTTATTTACTGCTTTATTGCTTTTACACCTTTGCACTCTTTATACTGGATTAAGGAACAACTCAGAACACAGAGATTTTGATCTCTGATGAAGGAAAACATTTTTTTAGGGTTAATCACATTACCTGGTCAATTCAATGTTATTTTTCATTTTTTCTTGATTTTAAGGATTTTAGTGCAATATTTTACCATAACAAATTCTTTGACTACTATTCTTATTCAATTCGCTCACAGACTGAATGCTTTTGAAGCTCAAGCAGAATGCCTTTCAAGGGGGCTTAGATACATAGAGAGAACACACAGGCCTTTAATATGAACAGAGACATCAGGAAATGTCTTTTTTGTGATTGTTCCCCCTTTCTTCACGCCACCTGTTGGGTGAATGACACTCGAATTTGACAGTTGTTAAATGTTCTGCTCCAGAGCCCCAGAGCACTTGGCAGAGCAGCCCATCACTAATCCAGCCAGCACAAGCACTGACTTACAACTAGCTGAAACACAAAGACAGAGAGAAAGAAGAAGTGGAAATCTGAAAGACAGACAGACAAAAGAGCTACAGACAGAGATATAAGATGACTATATAGGTGGTCAAACTCAAAGAGTCTCAAAATATTACAGAGACATCTGGGGACGGCATAAAGAGGTTAGCAGGGATTGATACATTTTTCTGAGAAAGTGGGCCAGGATGAGATGTGAACACAGAAAAGAAAACAATCCTAAAAAAAAATGGAAGAAAAGGCATCGAGACCGTCGGGCTGCAAGAGTGTTTGGGGGGAACAAAATAAGCAGTAGAGGGTTTACAAGGTGTCCTCTGAATCCATTTGTCTCCCAGAGACTCATTAGTGTTTGTGAGAGGGCGTCCGGTTATAAATAGGCTCGGGAGCGCGTGTTTGACAGGAGGGAGTCTAGAACTTGACGGCGAGAAATTAATCTCACAAGAGAACTCCCAGAGGATGTATGAAGAGACCAAACAGACGGATATCCCAAAAATAAGCGCGCTCCTTTTTTAAACGGTCGGCGGCTCCCATCAAAAGTTGCTTTGATTCCCACCACAGCGTTTATCGCATCTACAGTAAAATCTCAAACCAGCCCTTATAAAGCACTTTTAGGCTGTTTGTGAATGATGTGAACAAAGCATTGCAGAAAGGATTTCACTATATCTTTTAGACAAAACAAATTACTTGTATTGTAAAAAGATAGACTATGGATACATATTTAAACAAAAAGTTCTTAGTCCACAAAAATAACCTTCATTCTGGGATCCTGGATAGTTTTGAAAAGAGTGCAGCATTCTACCGTTGTGTCTGTTTGCCTCTGCTGTTGCTTTGTCGTTTTTCTTTCTTTTTTTTTAGTTCTTTATGCTTTGGGAATACTTGCATTTTCAACAGGAAAACATGTCTGTCAATTCAAGTCTTGAGACTTTGGATCTCTGTGGTAATAAAAATGCAACTATGGGGCCATCTAACAAAAACTGAATATGACCGAGCAGCTAAATTATTTTAATGATTAATTTTAAGTAAAATACACATATAAATTTAGTGGAAATTTTGTGACATATTTCACACTTATTTTGTTATTTTTTTATGATTATGGCTCGCTGGGTAATGAGAACAACTTAAAATTTTTCACAAATTATAAAGACCAATACATTTTTAGGCATTACAAATGCTACAATCATAGGGAAAACTATTAAAGTCCTGTATCAAAACATATTTTTTAAAAAGTATGAGTGGAAGAAAAAATTGTGGTATAGAAAAAGCTGCACAAAAAAAAGGTTGCCATGAGAGAATAATGAAGCCAAGCCAATTCAAGCAAAAACTGTTACAGCCCTTGAGTTAAGAGAATCCTGAACCAGACATACACCCAGACCTGGGCTAAGCAGAAAAAGCTTTACTGGGCCAAATTATTCTTTGAAAATCAAGGTCCCAGAATCTGGAAGAAGAGTGGAGAGCCAAACCAAAGGACTTGGCATCTGCCCACACTGCTAATGTGATCAATACCCAGCTTAATGACCATCACTGCTCTTGATTGGCTGACAAACTCGCCTGGCATAAACTCCAAAAAGAATCTATGAAGTAATAGAAGGACAACGAGAGACACCAGGCCACAAGCTGATCATGCTATGCTGCATTGATGCAGTAATTCATATAAAAGTAGCCAAAGCAAAGGATTATGTAAGTTTTATTTTGTTAAAAATCGTATTAATCGGTTGCACGTAATATTTTAAACTACAGGAAAGCTGAATGTTGTGTTTGCATTAGATTTAAGTCTTGAACCATGTCAATCTGTATAACAATATGAGTAATTTATGTTTCTTTTAAAAAGAAATTATTGAAATAAACTAATTGAAAATGTGCCGAGTGTCTTTAAAAGTTGTGGCAGTTCCTGACAAACACTCTACTGTCTACTTCTGTAAATGGCCCCTAGAGTGGACACATCACTGCCCTGCTATATCCACCCACCCGGCAGCCGCTGCTGAAATACTCAGACCATTTAAAGCTGAAGAAATTCAGTCTCCTTGATCCTCACTAGAGATCCTTTAAAGAAAAAAAAACCCTACATCTGACCCCAGTCTAACCCGAGTGTCTCTGGCTCTGCTAGACGGTGGGTGATCATCCAGACATAAAGCTGTAGCTCAGCCCAGGGAATGACTAAAGGAGGCTTAGAGTTATGGCTCAATCAGAGGCTGAATACACCTGCAAGCTGCGAACCCACAGCTGCTTTCAAAGGACTGTGATGAAATATTTATGGTAACTGTGACCATTGGAGACACAGGAGGATTTGACTGCTATAGCTGTAGATGAGGCTACTTTACTACACTCTCATAGTAAAACTATCAATCTGAAAGTAATGATGTTTCTGTTGTTGATACTAAAAGCTGATATACCTGTGCTCACCCTTTCCTTTCACTACTTAGTCATTTAATGCAGAGTAGATTTTTTTGGAATCTAGACAAACATTTTCGTTGCACATATTCAGAACAATCAAGAGTTTCAAAGTTTTGTTTGGCATTTGCAACAGAACCAGTTTATGAACCACAGGCCCAGTTTGAAACTCTGACCTGTGAGGGTCTGGATGCCAAAAAGTTTACAAAATGGTTCCTGAGTTATTTTTAAGTATGCATTTATCTGTATCTATGTTCCTCTACCAGCACTTTCTGCGTTTTCCCGTTTTACCTCAGTCTGTTTCTCCACTTGGAGCCTTTGGCAACCAAAACACGATGAACATTCAAAAATTTAGCAACTATTTACCAGATATTTAGTGTCGAAAAATATCAAAGACCAAAAAGGGTAAAGATATGGAACCTGATTTTAGTAGGTGGCCACTAAGACACATCCAAATGATTGATGAAAGTTACTTTAACTGTGGGATGTGCAAACATAGGCAACCGTTTGTAACTTGAAAGGTCAGTAACTTTTCCTTTTATTATTTTGCTTTTGCTGTCAACGAACTGCCCTAGAAATGCTGTTGTTTGTGGCAGAGCTTTAAGCTGTAATTCTAGAAATAATATACAGCTGGTTTTATAATTCATGACCAGATCAAGACAGGGAAACAGAGTAAAGGAAATGTGTTTTCTTTACTCTGGAAACACACTCTGGAAAAGTTACAAACTAACCTCCAAGAATAAACATGAACTCCGTATGAACTGATAAGTAATTTATTCATTAGAAAAGCTTGGAGACTTTTATCCCCAGTGTAGCCTCATTTGGTAAAACAGCAAGTAATTCTTAAAATATTATGTTTTTTTTTATCTGTGATGGTCACAGATATTATGAATATTAATTATAAAGATCAAAGTTAAAATAATTGAGAAGTTACAGTTTAACTGTTAACTTTTAATCAAATACATTTTGTAAAGCTTGAGAAGATCACGCTGATGTATACTTTAAGCCCTTAATGATTTGAATAATTTTTGTTTATCTCCAAGATTTAAAAATAATATGTATTTTCATTAGTGATTAAATCATAAAGGATTATTTTCAAATGCAAAGGTTTAGCCAAAACAAATGATCTAAATCCTCCTGGTGAAATAAAGGTCTCACTTTGGACTGCCACAGACGAGGTAAGCATTTGATCTTTAGCTTATAGGAGAAATCCTTGAACCTACAGGTTAATTAACAGGAAATTCTCTTAAGCAGAAAAACTAAGACATTACACTTTCTCTGTAAACAGCGTTAACTTGTCATCACATTGAGAAGTAACTGTAAAAGCCTCCCTGGTGGGGTAAGTGAAGAATTGCATGTTTTATTTGACACCAACGTTGCTTTGTCATGTTAAATTATCATTCAACCCTAAAAATGTTCTTCATGGAATATTGTGTTTAGTGCATCCATTTCTAAGAACATCATCCATACACACAGCTCAAAACTCAGCAGTGCAGGTAAAACAATTTCTCTAGAAAATTGCGGCTGCTGATAGATTCTAAAAATAACCCGAAAACTGGTGGTGAGAGCGGATCCCCACAGAGAGAGAACTACTGTAAAGTCAGAGGTCGAGCATTTGTGTCGTGTCAACGTGACTGCCAAGGAAAAAGGAAAATATATCAAAGAGAAACCACACTTTGAGGGGAAGATGGAGCTCTCAGAAATACTGCCAAAAGCCCTTCATCATCTCCTCTCATATTCCTCTGCTCAACCAGTGTCACTCTTACGTTTTCCGTTTACTTCTCTGTGCTTTTGACACACAAGGTTCCTGAAATGCAAGCAGCATTTCAACCATTCCTGGAAAAAAACTGCACACAAAAGCTGCAAATGTTAGTGAATTGCTGATAATGTAATCTTTGAATGAGCGCATATTCGGCCTCTGAATTAATAATTAGCTGGCAGTAATAATATAGAGTTGAAATCAGCAAATCGACCAACCACCAGGAGTCACCTGAGTATATTCACATCTGCACAAAAGGTTCAGACAGATGGGGGAAACAAACTCTGGTCCATTTAAGGTGGGCCACATATGTCAGTTGTGAACATATACCAGTTTCTGCACAAGCATTGTAAAGATTTGGTCACTGCCAGTTTTAATGTATTACATTTTTAAGGTAAATAAATCTACCTTAAAGTGACTTGGTCCCACTGAGGAATTAGTATATATTACAGATTTTACTATGTAAAATAATTCTGTCTAAGTCTTACATATGTAAGTAACACATTTGTAAAATTGTCAAAATGTTCTAAATGCTTACCAGTTTTCATGTAATATTCATGATACTGACAACTCATTTATGTCAGTATCATTTTTGTCTTAGGTTTGGCAGTTTTTTACCCATTTTCTGTCAAGTCCTTTCATGTGACGGTGGCATAATTTTGAACAGTGGTTGCTAAAAAAAAACCTGAGCAGAGTTTAGAATAAAGGAAGTGTCAGGGCTATGACAAGAACAACAATAGTTGCACCAGATCTGTTCAATTATGCAGCTGTGGCAAAATGGTTAGAATTTTCTTAGCATTAAATATACAAAAAAGCAAAAATAGACCAAAAAACAAACTTTTATTACATTCAATTGAATTTTGTTTATTTAACTATATATCATACCAAAGTATTTTATTAGAAAAACAGTACAAAATCATGTCTATTATGTCTGGTTTAATAAAATCTAACTGAGTTTATGTAGATCAATCCAGTTAATATCCAATTAATCACTGAGTTCAGAAGGTAATCTGTAATGTATACATATACACTTATGTACAAACTATATCTATCTTGTTTTGTTGAATTTGTGTTCTTGATTACACAATTTCATGCACAATGAGGAGCCTTTTGCCATTTTACATTTTTTGCCAACAATGCATCCATTAATATTTATAAGAGTGATGCTTTGTATCTGCTTTGACAGATAACAATTTAGAGTAATTTTCTAATCTCTACTGAAGGAAATGAAATGTTCTACTTCAGTTGTTACTATCTACCAGCATGAAAAGAAATCATAATTTGTTATAGTTCTTAAGTTTCAAAAGGCTCACAACAAAAAATTAAATTGTATCCCAAATTGTTTGGGTATAAAATGAAACTCGAAAGAAAAAAATGGCAACCAGTGTGTATGAAAATAGCTTTAAGAATTGGTGATGATGTGATATGACTGGAAAGCAAAAAGCAAGATAAGAAAATCTTTTATGAGCAGAAACGATACAAGTAAAATCTCCAAATAACCAATGTAGTGCATAATTGTGAAAAATATCAGGAAAAATAGTGAAAATGAGAGAACAATCAATCAGTATTCAAAGAAAAACACCTTGAAACACCTTTTAAAATCCCAGAGAACCATAATTCAATAGCCATTTCAAACATTAGACAAAAGATTATCCCTTGAAAGCAAAAACAAATGCAATGGCTCAAGACTTTTGCACAGCCCTGACCTGTGCATTTTTACAATTACAAAAGAACTGTTGCTTTCAATATGGGAAGTACTGAAAAAGACAGTAGTTGAGGATAAGCACACTAGCTTTTTCAATACTCACTTGACTTTGATGCATTAAGCCCAACACATATTTGCTCTACAGTTATAAGAAATCTCAGCACACAGGAAAATGTCAGCTGCCCACTTTTGATCTTCCACTGCCTGTTCTTTAGCTGTCTAGAATACTTTAAACTCCTTCAAAAGAGACAACCATGTGTAGGTGTATTAAGAAGCAATAGAGGGGAAAAAACGATAATTTATTCAAGGGGAGTTTGCTTTGTTTTAATCTCTGAAGCTGCTGATTTGCTAAAAGTCAACTCCTTCATGTCTGTGTCTGTGTGTGTGTGTATATTAAATACTTTGACTCTTTGAACTCTACATCCTCTTGGCGCTGATCCTAAATGCACACATGCAGCACACTAACTTACTGCTCAGTGATGAGATCGAACTGAGGACTCGATGAATAAATAATGTTTGAACTCTTGGGGTTCACCTGGCTAATTAACAGGGTGGGCAAAGTGTCTTCGCAAAAAGCAACAATGCAAGAGAGCATGAACTGGCCAATTGCTGAGACAAGGATTACTTCATGGGTTTAATACACACTGACACTCACACCCATGTGCATGTCTAATTTGTGACATTGTGTGCTGTGAATGAAACAACAGAAAGAAGGGAGGTGAGGTGTTGACCTCCACTGAGGGTTACTGAAAAGTCCACCCGAACCAGTACTGCCAGAATGCATTGTCTAATTGAGAAGGTGCCATTTATGCATGCCTACATTGTAAACTTTAAACTGTTTATGTGAGATCTAGCAAAAATGTTGCAATAACTTGTCATTTTCAGTGACACTCTGGGCTTCTGGGCTTTGTAACCCTACGACACACTAACACACTCCGTCACCGAGGCCATTAGAGTGGATGTAATTATGAGGAATAACCAGTGTAACAGGCCCAGCTGTCCTGCTAACATCATCTTGCTAGAATCCCCAGACCCTATTGTCACTGAATGACACCAGAGGGACTGGGAAAAGAACATGAGGAATAGTTGGAAAAGGAAGCATCGACACTGACTGATTGAAGGCTTGGATTTTGTCATGCTGACATCGTTACTGAGAGGAATTTAAAATAAGCTTCAACAGCAAGACAAAAAGTTCTTATTAAAAGCCAGGGATGTGATTCAGTGTGGCAGCGAATGAAGCAACAGCTGGAACAAGAGGAACTAAACCTGACTGGCTACAAATGACTTAAACCTCCCCATAGGGCATGCATGAAGCTATAGCAGAGTTTGTGAAGACGCTTGATGCGAATGAGCCAGCAGCAGCAACAGCAGCAACAGCTTGACTCCTGGAGGAGCCACCGAGCTCCACAGCCTTTGAACATCCAGGAGGCAAGCAGAGGCAGACAGCAGAGCTACGTGACTATCATGACAACAACCAACAATCAAACACAAACACATTGTGACGTGCGTTCCGTGAGTCTCATAACGCCATGAGTTATCAAGATTAAACACCTCCAGCATCTGAGCTATTTCACCAAGCAGGAAAGGATTCCCTAAAATAAGAGAGTGCAAAAAAAAATACAAAATAGACAAAAAAAATTATTTAAAGAAGTGAGGGGAGCTTTCCAAGTTCCCACCTGAGAGTTTTTCATCATTTTCCATCCTCGCTCCTTTTAGCCCTCTGTCCCTCAGTTTCTTTTCTTGCCTAAGTCATCCCATCCGTCCACACATTTCCTCACTCATCCACTGCTGTCACCACCTCACTTGGCCACTGTCTTAAACAGAATATAGAGTATAAAAAAGGAAAAAGAAAAATCAAAGGCAGGGAGGGACAAAAGGATTCGGAAAGAGGAGGGGGAGAGGAGGAGTACTGGAAAACACAAAGACGAGAGGCAAGTAAGGCTGCCAATTCTGAACTTGCCTCTCTCCTTTCTGTCTGATTTCATGTCCCTGGCTGTCTGTCTTATTTTTTGCTCCCTCCATCCCTCTTATTATGTCCATCTGAGTGGTCGTGCCAAGCTAGCAGGGCAGGCGGAGAAAACATGGCTCACTCGTGCCCTAAAACACCTTTCAAACAGGTCATCTCCAACTAGCCTCTAAATGTAGACCTGGATGCACTCATTCTGTGCTGGAGGCCATTCCCCGATCAGGAATGTGTGTTTGTGTGTGTGTTTATGACGGCGCTTGTCAGTGAGCCAGAGTCCTGGATTACAAATTCCACTGGCAAGTCCCACTTCATCTTTGCTTCAGTCACCTCCGCTCCCTGCCTGCCTTCCCTGTTCTCCAGTTTTTGTCATTCTTTCCTTCCTTGTTTACCTCCATCTGTCTCTACTTTTGCATCTACCACATTCTTCCTCTCCTCCACCTGCAGATCCCGAGAAAAGAAAATTTCACATTTGATTTCATCAGTCTACAAAATTAGAACGCAAGCTTGTTGAAGCCCACAGGAGCAGAAAAGCTCATCAATCTCTGCATCTTGATCTGCTCTTATTAAAAGAGCCTGCAATCAAAGCAGCGCACAATCTACACACACAGTACACAGCCCCAAGGGCACTTCTTTGCTCAAATAAAGATAGCCAATCACAGTCTGGGGAAGCGAGAGAAGCGCTGTGGTAATTAACACCAGTGGGTCTGAACTTAGATCCATGAGAAAAGTCTGCAAAGAAATCACACTGACCAAAGGCAGTGGGTAAAACCAAAAGTGGATTAAGGGAGAGCCTTCGTTGGTCTGCTCCTCTGAGACAGCACTAATGTTTGATTAATATGTAAGACTCAGTCCTGATCTGCACCTGAGAGGCCATCATACACAGAAGAAAAAAGGTCAATTGGAGACCAAATATTGAAAGTTTTGGAGAGGATTATGGCTACCCAGAGAAATTGACTGGTGACCACAATAAGAGTATTTGCACCTTGATAAGCTCTGATCGATGACCAGGCCATTGCAAACTAAAAAAGCTGTGGAAAAGGTGCAAAGCCACATAACGTCAGGATCACTAAGGTATCTAAAACTGAAATTAGAGGAAGTACAAGATGGGAAGAAAATCTATTTAAAGGGAAATGAAATTTTCTATGACAGGCTGAGATATGTGTGATTTTTTTCAGCCTTCGAGAGAGCAATAAAGCACAGAGCTTCAGCAGGTAAGAGGAAAGCTAAAGGAGTACTATAAAGTTGCTAAGGTATTTTTTTTATTTTCGTCTCCTTCTGTCATGACACATACTGGATTTGGAAATGTTGACAGTCTTTTGAAAAATCTCAGTAAGAAGGTAATGTTTATCTCGATATGCTAGCCGTGCCACATCCTAACACAAAATGCTGAAAATAGTCTAAAATGTCAATACAATAATATATGGTAGAAATTGGCTAAAATTTAAATGTACAACATTCATAAAAGATAGGAATCAGAAATTGGCTACAAAATTAATTGATTAATTTACATTTTGGTATCAACAGAACAAATGTTAACAGAGATTTTGTTCCAACAAAACAAACTGACTGCAGCAATCCCTCATCCTATGCAAACATGTGGAAACTGTGGCGGGGAATTACCAGAACCACGACCAGGTTCAAGTTTTAAAAAAACAAACACAATACAATCATATAGTGAGTTTTAGGACCAATTCATCAATTCTACCGACTCAGGTGATCACATAAGCATCTCCAACTGCCATTGGAAAGTGGGCATCCTGAGTAAGTTTTTTAGTTCATTGAAATGCAACACAGAGACAAAAAACCATGTGCCACTTAATACGTAGGGATACATTTTATTGGCCAATTAACTTGATGTGAATGTTTCTGACCGTGGGAGGAAGTTGGAGCACCTGAAAATAACCCGCACATGCTAAAATATAAAAAACACAGTCTGATTCATTCCAAATTATTATAAAATACATCTGATTGCATAGAAATCTTGACTTTGGAGCATTTCCCCTTCCTGTGCAAGAATGATGTAACATTGGAAGAGAGGTGCCCTCTTAAAATGAACATAAAAACTAAGAGAGATACACAATCTATGACTGCCTGGGGATTTTGAGGGCTGAAAACGGACATAAAAACAGAAACTCACTTGTCCAGTTTGACTTTTTATATAACAATACAAAATGAATCCATAAATGGCTTCACTCAGAATTGAAACCCAGAAACACTAAGCCTAGGACACTTTTCAAAGGAAGAAAAAAAATAGATTTGCAGCATGCACTTGTATTAAAAACCCACTTGTTAACATTACACTACAGACCCATGAGTTCACAAACAATTTTGTGCATTTTCCAAAAAAAAAAAGTGGATTGAAAGACAAAGACCAAGGACACACCCACCAGTCTCCTTCTATAGAGCCGAGGATGAAACCTGCAGATGTCTCACTCTGTGCAGGGTTATACCCGCTGAGCAGTGTGAGCTTGACAATGGCCACATAGGGCTAGACAACTGCTGAATACACAGCTTCCCTCCCCAAGGAATCTCCATGCAAAGGCACAAGGTGACTTGACATATATTGAATTATTTCTGGCATATCAGCAGCGTCGAACATTAATTGTATGGCATGTGAGTGCAAGGTTTTTCATAACGTATCTGTGGCCGTTTGAACATGCGACAAAGAAAACAAAACACGTTGTTAAGCTTACGATGTGAGTTAATGCTTCACAAGGACAAGTAAATAATCAACAAACACCATGTCCTCTACCTTTTAGCAGCATCCCTCTACTCACCAAACCATTTAGTGGCAGGAAATACATATAGATGAGATATTAATGGCTTACCGCGTCCTCTTTGACCTTTTAATTATTCTGAATTGTGTACAGAGGTGACATGTTGTAATTGCATTAGTATCTCACCAGGTTTACTTAATGTTGCAGTAGAGAGGATGTTGTGATCCAGTGCACAGATAAGCCGACACTTGCTTCTTTTTGAGTAAACTGTTCATGGTGTGTGTAGTTGTCTCTATATGTGCCTGTGTGCCTGCAATAAGTCATCTGAGATTTATTAGCTCAGTTACTACTGGTAAACCCTATCAGCAAATAAGTGATTTGGTCATTACAGGCCATAATTGGTTACGGAAGAAACACCACAACACATTGTCCCTTTATTTCCTGCTGTTAACATCCTGTCCTGCACTTTGCTGCTTATTTTACCGTAAAACTCAACTTGCCCCCTACTTGCCCCTTCCCTCCATCTTCCACTTCCTTCTCTGAGCATTTCCCCAGAGATAACCAACACTCCTTCCTTCCCTTTATCTTTTGACTGAGGCATCTGGAAAACAGACTCTTTCTCCACCTCTCCTCATCACATTCAATCATCCTGATGTTTATTCAGTTCTCCACCCTGCCCACCTTCCTTCTTAACTCTCACCTCTCGTCCCACTGGCCCTCCTCTTTGTGCTCGCAGGGCTTCACTTCCTTCTGATAGGTCATTTATCGCAGTCGGCATTTTCCAGCTCCTCATCCAGCTCTCTCTACTTGTTTTATTCCACACCACTTCTTTGCTGTTGCTTTGAGCATGCTCCCTAATGCATCCTTTATCAAACTGTTTGTGTTTGCTGCCACTGCTTGAAGAAAATGTGTTATTTAAGCTTATACTTGCAGGCTGAACCACATGAGGATGACGGCCTCAATGTCACAGTGCAATACATTTTGCATACATACAATACATTCTGTCTCTGAAATAAGATGCAAAAATAGCAATAAGGGGATTTTGACTGCAAACTTAAAAAATAGACAGTTTATGTTCAATTTGCCTTGGGAGGCTGCACTTGACTCAGCTCAGTACAAAGTGAGGCATTCATTTTTATTTAACATTTGGTTATAGGGTTCTTGAAAAAAAAATTATTTCCAGAAAGTATATATGATATATATAGGTTCAATTTCAAGTTCTTAGTCCCTATCTTGCAAGTTTGCAAAGAATAAATGCAACTGTTCACTATGAATTTATGACAGACCTCCTACAGAGGTTAAACAAGCAGAATTTAGACAAAGGGACAAAAAGTAAAATCTAGAAAATCTAAATATCTCTCTGTGGTCTTATTTTATCTTCTATTTTTAAAGATATGTAAAATAGTTTAATCAAATTATATTATTTGTATGGGACTGTATGGGAACTCCGTGGTAGGTGATACACCAACAGTAACTATGAGTAGAGTTTAATTTCTGTAATGCCAACAAAGATATTTTTCACTAATTATTGAGAGGTTTACATGTAATTATTGTAAATACCATTGTTCGTGTAAATAAAAACAAGTAGTTTTCAATGATTTCTTCAAACCTTCAGAAAGTCTGAATAAATGTTGCTCAGGATCGTCTTAAAAAAATGGAAAGAATTCAGAAGAAAATCAAGAAGAAATGAGAAATGACTCCAAAACCTCACACAGTGCGGTCTGTGACACTGGAGGTTTAGAATTGCCCTCCGCCTGCAGCTCCTAATGCTTCCTTCAACATGAGTGCAGTATCTTGACATGAAACAGAAAAGACTGCTTCAAAAGCCAAGTAAATGCAAGTTTGACCTTTTAGGGTAGATTTGATTGTGACGCTGCGTCTAAACTGTCCCACACAGTGAAAGAGAGAGCTGAAGAGTGAGAAATGAAACTACTATCTCTATGCGATAGGTGAGCAGAGAGGCAAAAGTGCTCGTCTCATTACAGCTCGTCTTGGCCACACAGGACAGTTTGAGCCTCATGGGGCAGAGATAAGAGGAAGTCCAAGGGAAAAGGGAAAAAAAGCTGATAAGAGATGCTCCTAGAAAATGCAGATATTGATGAAACAGAAGAGGGCTTCAACAGAAGCGCAAGAAGAAAGTGGGTGAAGCCAACGAGAGGACGGACGGACGGACGGATGGATGGATGGATGGATTTGCTGAGTAAATGGCTGCAAGCTAATCATGATGCTAACAGTAATGGATAGGCAGCGCAGGAGATTGCTTCATTTACGGCCACTTGAGTGTCGTTTAGGTAATCTCTCCGACGCATTCACAATGCATGTGAGTCACTGAGGCTGAGTGGTCTGCACAGGACCAAAAAAGATTTCATTTTCTGACTTCTTATATAAAAACACACACACACACACACACACACACACAGTACGCTGCTACTAAGGAAATTAACATTCATGCAACTATGGTTATAAAAATTTTAGACCTGAGCTTGAGTGATGTGTGCAAAACCAAAGTGTAAAGAAGCTTAAGATTCGATTCATATTTTTGAGTTTACTAAGATCGGCCCAAACATATATACAAACACAAAAAAATCCTCCTCTTTGTCCAGTTTTCTGTAGTTTGAAAATCAAAATTCAGTTTCTTCACCACACCGTCACCATGCTATTTCCACCATCCATCCTTTAACACCTCTCCGAGGATTTCTCAGAGTTGTCGGTAACTGTACCATGGCTCACTCAGGTGTAATATATTGTATTTTGGGTCCTATAACTCAATTTTATGTGATCAGGATCCCTAAAGCCTTTGCTGTGGCGCTTGGTGACAAATGACCCAAGTCAGACATCAGTGAGTCAGGCGAAGTGAAAGGCACTGATGAAATCAGCTTTTGAAACCTTTTGTTGTTTCAGCTTTATTCCTCGCTGGATGTTGAATGTGTGTCAGACAACGTTCGTCACTGTGTGGGTGAGTTTCTCCATCATTAATGTTTGCCTCAAGAGGAATTTAACTCAGATATCAGGCCCGTGTTGGGATGTTAGCTTCTGTAAATGTTAGAACAGAGGGGAATCACAGCGATGTGTCAATAAATATCACTCCAAGGGAAAACTGAATAACATCCCACTGCAAAACAGACATTCAAGTGTTGCGCATGAATACAGGTACATCTGAAAAAGTTACTGTATTATGAAAAAATTCAATATTTGTTGACAAATATTTTAGAAAATGAAACTATATAGATTTCATATACAAACTGAAAAATTTCCAGCCTTTATTTCACGTAATAAATAACCAAAACTCAGTATCTCAGATAATAAGTGGCAGCTTTCAGAAATGGTATTTATGTCCAATTTTCCTATTTCCCTTCATAAGCGGGACAGTATGGGTCACTTGTTTAAAATGTTTTGCATTTTAAAGTGATGCTAAGCCTACCTTTTACCTCTACTAAGAATCTGTCAGCTGAGTTTAATATTCAAGTCTCTGCCAGGAAACTAAGTAATTTACAATAAGCTTACAGATTCTGACAGGAAGAATGGTCAAATATTCAGCTTGCGTTATGCCAAAAGACTGTTTAAGAGAAATTTATAAATTTATTTATTATGTTAAATTGCATATGTATACTTGTGGTGCTGCTGTTAAACATTCACCTTATGTGGTTCAGATAAAATCCGCTTGTGCACCAAATTCTTGGTTTTTAAATTTGCTGAATTTGCATGTTTCATTTATTCCCCTCTGGTGAAAAATGGTTTGAATAAATTATTTAACACCATAAATAAAGTTGATATTCATGCTGTGATCATTTTATGTAAACCACTGACCAGAGCAAATGGTTCTCATCTAACTTGCTGGTAAAAATTAGTTGCTCAGTATGAGTTACACATATTTTAAGAATAAAGCAAAGTCTTAGATTGACTTTCTCCAGCAAAAACCTGTTTTATAAGATTCATTTTTACTAAAACAGGCTATATGGGATGTAATTACAGCCTCTACCTCCACATACAGGAAATCTAAAATTGTCCCACAGCCTTCCAAATATAGAGAGGGCTTTACATTAATCATGCTGCTGCACTTGCTCAGCACTTCTGTGAAGTTGTCCCCTGAAGGTCTATCCATCAATCCTCCTTCCCCGATGACCACCACGTTCTGACAAGTGCAGTTTTCTTTCCTTTAAGAACTTGTCAGGGTGTTTTCCACATCCTGCATTTGAGATTGCTGCTCCAACAAGCTTACAGGCTAAAATTTAATCATCTGTGCTGGTCACAAATATTGATGGTTAGAATTTTAAAAATGCCATATTGTTTAGTAATTAAGGAGGTTTTGCCTTACAAGGAACTGAAACGCTCATGTCGAAACCTGCATCAATAAAAAAATAATAAAATTGAGTGCAATGTTCCGTGACGTTTTAAGGAGCTTTTTAATGACTGCTTAAGAGAGTGACTCGGCCTCTAGCAGTGTGGATGAATTAGGATTCAGCGCTGGAGGAAATAAAGAGTCAGTGAGGTCTGAAGGAGACCGGTCCTTTCCCCAGCAAGCTGGACGGGACTGTGTGACATATTGATCGGGTATCGGACACGCAGCCCTGCACTTGGGCTCCATCGTGGCTGCACTCTGTCACTCCCTCTTTTCAGATGTTAATTTGTGAAGCTCTCGCTTTTAACATTCAGCCCTGTGTGTTGGCAGCCTTCACATTCAGGACTACACCACTACATCAAACTGCCGCTATGACGACAGGAGTTTTAACTTCACAGAAGAGGAGGATAGGAAAGCCTCAAGTCCACACTAGTGCTATGCATCGCCGTGTGAGCTCCTTGACTTTAAAACATTCTCCATATTGTGCAGCTCAGGTCTGGCCTTGAGGCTTTCCCATCATCCGTCTTTCCTGCTGACAAAAAACTACACATAAACACATTCATCACTCCTTTAACCCTGAATTATAGAATTAACGTTTCAAGGGTGGCAAATTATGAGAAGTTTTTTTATTATTGAAGGGGTTTGATGGCTTGTTTGAGCTTCTGTGATTGTTAAAATTTATAGTCCTTGGAAGAAAAATAAAAGGATTTAAACTAAAAGACAGGAAAATAGAAGCTTAGTCAGTCTTGGCTGTATCAATGATTTTAACACATCAAAAGGGATACTTCTGATTAAATTTGATTAACATATGTTAATATAATTAACACAAAAAACAATTCTGTTACCAGTGGCTAATTTAATTGCCTGCAGTTAAACATCCACATGAAAAAGTGAGTTGAAGAACCAGCAATAATGAACTGCATGAGGAAGGGGAAAATAGTAAATGCAAAAAGTATACTGATGGTAAGAGTTAATCATTTGTGTGATGTTATATGAAAAATTGCTCCATTTTGGCTGTGAAAATACAGTAGATGTGTCTCTCAAGGAGGTGTTTAAAAGAGCTTTTTTCTCTATTCATTCTCTGCTCAACAAGACAAGCAAGAGTCTTCTGCAGGTGATTGATTAAATTCAATTTGGGCTGTCACTCATCCATATCCACAAATATCCAAATTAATTCCTGTTAAGATGGCAAAATAATGAAAACATCCACAAAGTGCTTCAAGTTACAAAAGTAAAATTATGCTTTGTCATGTTACAACTATAAACCTAATGTGATCTTAATGTGTAGTGTTTTTGCCTTAAAATCATTAAATAGATTCAAATGAACTTATTATAAATAAAGTATATTTCTGTCTAGTTTATTATCAGTGTGAGGACAGCTGTCCTGTGAAGGTCTCGGAGTTATCAAACATCCAAACAAACATCATAAAGACCAATGACCACACCAATAGGTCAGCAGTCAAAAGTAAATTGGTGGAGTAAATCAGCTTATAAAGCAACAACATGAGCTTTGAACATCCCATGTATCCATCCTCTCCAAACAGAAAAAATGATGATACAACCCCAAACCTGCCCACCAAAACAGACAGGAACAAGAGCACAAACTGAAAAGCAGTAAAGAGGCCCATGATAACAATAGAGGAACTGCAGAAATTTATAGCTCAGGTGGGATTCAATGCTCAGTGGCGTACTCCACAAATACTGCCCTTATAGAGGAGCAGCAAGGAGAAAGTCACATCTGGAAGAAAGCCAAAGCAAGTCTAGTTTGAATTTGTAATGCAAGGGGCACATAAAACTCTGGTTAGTTGAGGCACTTAAACTTCTTAGCCAACATAGTGGATGTGGGGAAAAGCTAACTCTTCAAGCCACCATGAACACCCCGTCCCCATGGTAAGACATCATGCTGTGGAGATTCTTTTCTTCAGCGGGGAAAAGTGAAAACTTGGCAGAACTGGAGTAAGGGAAATCCAGGACGAAAATCTGTTGGAGCCTGCAAAGAGTCCAAGACTATAGATGCAGCAAAAGATTGTTATAAAAAGTATTAACAAAAATTATGCATGCCACATTTTAAATATAAAAACAATGCTTACTGATGGTCTATCACATAATATTCCAATGAAATGAACTTGAGTTTGATGTTGTAATACTGAAGGGGATTAACACTTTTGCGAGGCCTTTGAACACACCCACATCTGGTACAGTAACATTTTATTAAACGTCAGTTTTACTTGCAATGATTCATATGAGGCTTGAATAGCGTGGTATGCTGTTTTTTTTTAATCCAAAAAACGGATGGTACTGAGATTGCATCAGGAAAGTGTAAGTAAAAATTCAGGGGTGAGCTACTACAATCAGTAAAAAATGAGCGATTTCTCCATGCATATTCAGCACCTATGATGAAGAAAGCAGCTGAAATACTCCTTCAGTGATCCATTACGTTTCCACGGAAGGAAAGTAGCTCCTTGATGTAATATTTTTTCAAAAACACACAGAGAAAAACAACCAAATGAATACCAATCCAAACACAAAAATCACAAAAGGCTTACAAAAAACATCATGGCAGTGCTTTTGTTCTTATTAAAGAAACTATTACATTCACCGTTTTATTTGGTACTTCAGATCCTAAGCGCTCGTTTCTAAGCAAAAAAAACAAGTTTATCTGATGTGCGTCACTCTTAAAATGAAACAAAAATGCTTGATAATGTCATGTAGTTACAACAACTCATCATTTGGGAAACTCTTGGAAGATGCTGTACTGAATAAATTTAAA